>VXBZ01001195.1:291794-420653 GCA_013399135.1 Heliornis fulica | reverse complement strand
TTGGGGTATTTGCTTATAGCAGATGCTTTGATTACCTTGATTTACAATCAATCATTAATTACCTTATGAACATAAATTAATGATTTATATGTGCCACAATGCACCTTTACCTTTTTTTTCTTTCCCTGGCCTTTTGTGTAAGGTTTATTTATTGTAAATTGGCAGTGATCTACAAAGTGATTTAGAAGACTAAAGGATAAACATGGCATCTGACTGCAGCTTGACTAGCACTAAATGTTGCATTTTGCCTCATTTTATTGCAATATGATTACTACCATTCAATTAGTAGTGATTAACATGAGTACATAGCCTACTGATACATAACCAGTTGGTTGTTAAGTGTAGTTACTAAAAAGTCTCTTCGGTGGTATTTTTAGTCATGCTTGGGATGATTATCCCTCAGGCCCACCAGTAGGTATTTGTCATCAAATTAGATGTACATAGCAAATTACAAGAGGCACCAGCAGTAGAGGGTTCTGCATCAGCTCTTGTAGCAATGCTCTTCTTGGTGATGATCATGTAAGAAACCTGGTGACAAGCTCTGTTTCTTAAATATAGCAAAGGTACTCTTGGAGGAAGATAGTGCAAAGCATTGTTCATGTAACAGTAATACATTTCTCTGTGTAAACCTTTCAAAAGCTCTTTTTTTTTTGACAAATATTTCAATGTTGGGAAGCACGTTCCAGTTGTTATTTCTACAGTGACTTGGAAAAAAACTGTTTTCTGAAATCTGGTAAATCTATCGTGTCGCTGGGAAAGAAGTGTGTGTTGCTTTATTTCTTCCTTACAGCTCGAGGTATTTACATTTGAATGAAATGTTGAATTTCCTTAATCATATCTAATATCACGTCATTGCTGCAAGTGTTCCCAAACATCCCTGAAGTAATTTAAGTAGGCAACTGTAATCCAAATTGTTTTGATAAGTATCAGCGACTTCATTCAGTCAGCAGCAACCCACTGCCTGGTATGCAACTCTAGCGTTCATTCAGATGGTAATAGATGTTGCTGAATAACGATGTTTTGAGAGATAAAATCCACACTGCAGTGTTCACTTCTTAAATGCTTAAAAGGACTCACAGGTTTGTCAGTTCCCAACTTTGTTTTGTTAGCAGGTTGGCACTGAATATGAATAGAAATGTTTAATTAGAGATCAAGCTAATGTCAGAACCACCTTCAGCAGCAGTGTGTGTGCTCATGTTCTGTGAGGCAGATTGGGTTGTTCCTTCAGGAACTTGATGGACTCACAGTAGAGAGAAGGTATACTTACTCCTTTAAACTCACACATCTAAATTTAAGTCTTGCAAGGCTGGGGAAAGAGGCTAAAAAGGTTTTGTCTTGAAATTATTGTTTGCTTCTTAAAATGAGGGTAAGTTTCCATTGAGTGCATCTGTCAAAAGGAAGTTGAGCATTCATGTGACATCCCAAGACCATAACAGATCCATTTTCCAGTATTTAATAAAAAATGGACATTTTTTGCACTTTGTCTTAGCTAACTATTAGAGTGACCAAAAATGGCAGACAGAAGTTGAAGACAAGGATGTCACATCTCGTGTTAGTCAAAATAGATAGTTCATTTCTTTGTTCTTTACTTTTAATGAATCATGAATGCATCTGACTTCTGCAAACTCATAGTTTCCAGACAAATAACAAATCCCAGTCTTGCATTTCAAATCCCAGACCCATCATTCTTAGTTAAACAAAACCACTGTGTTGGGTACATGTGTAAAAGTTCACAAAGTCTATTGACATAGTTTAGCCCAGCCAGTAACCCAGCACTACACAGCCACTGGCTCACCTCTCTTACCCCAAAGGGATGGGGAGGGCCATGGAGGAAATATCTGTGGTTTGAGATAAAGACAGTTTGATAGGATAACAAAGGAAGAAAAAAAAAAGCTAATTATTGTCTTATATGCATATATATATACATATATGTATATGTTAAGTGATGCACAAATGCTCACCACCCACAGAAACAGAAACCAATCTGATGCCCAGTGTGTTTCCAAGCAGTGATCCCAGCTCACTTCCCCACTTTTATCTGGAGCATGGGGTTTGTGTGGTTTGTGGCAGGGAGTATCCCTCTGGCCAGGCTGCTCAGCCATCCTGGCTGTGCTCTCCCAGCTTCTCCTGCACCTGCAGAGTTTGGGAAGCTAGGAAGTCCTTGACTAGGTGTAGACATCAGACCTACCTAGTAATAACTGAAACTGTGACTGTGTGATGAACATTCTCAAACTAAATCTGAAAACCAGCACTATACCAGCTACTAGGGAGAAAATTAACTCACCCAAAACCAGGACATCTATATTAATGACAATTTGAAGCTTGAGGCAATGATGGAGATGGGGACAAGGGACTCTACACTGAGTATCAGTGATCTTGTAACATCTGTTGAGATATCTGAGATATATTATTCCTGCAAAATGAATTCAACAGTAATCAGAGACAGGATACCAGAGTTGATTAAAGTTCCTATGTATCATCATTAGTCCTGAGGGTGCTAAAATTACCTCAAAGACTGCAGTTGCCAGGAATTCAAAAGAACAATTTGAGGAAGGGGATAATATCCTACCTGTAAAACTACCTTGAGGTTGATTAAAAAAAATTACTTTGTTGCCTTGGTGATTCAGCAAAACACAGATTATTTCAGCAAAATATTTCCCACCTACCCCTCTGTAGAGCACTGATGATGGTTTTGATACTGGAGATTTTGCTGAGGCACTTTGGCCTTAACACGTGTCCTATTTCAATTTCTTTTCTTTTAGAGGCCACCTTATAATGAAGAATTTGTTCTGAGCTGTCCAAAGAGAAATTTCTTTATTTGCTGTTGTTTGATGTAGTCCCAGACTTCTGCATAGATATGGTATAAGGCAGCAGAATAAAAAGAAAATAATAGAAAATTAACTTTTACAGAACAAATGGGAGAATATACTTTTCCCCAGTGAGCAAAGTAAATCTTTTCAATATTGGAAGGAAATATACTTTCACTTGTGTCTAACTCTTCATCTTTCTCAATAAATGACATACTTGGCCTTTTAGAATTAATGCCCTAAAATTGCTTCGAATTGTCTGCCACAGAGTTTGTGTAGCCTGCCTGTTCTTTTGCTATGCATAGAAGCCACAGAAGCTTTCAAAACACAACATGCAGATTTACAGGCATTTTCCATTTTATTTATCATTAGTGCCTCAGAAACATAAAGCAAATGGATTAGGTGGGAAGTTTAATGCTGGAGATGAGGACCTACCTGACATTCATTTTAGACTTCACCCTAGTGACTGTATTTGGGCTGAATTCAGGGAGAGTTTTGTCTGCTCAAGGATTGTGTTATTTGCCTTCCTGTGCCAGGTATTAAGAGTTTATGCCTGCTCTGCAGGCTCTATTTTGATGCTGAGTTTGGGAGGTAGCTTTAAATTAGCTGGCTTGGGGACCCAGAGGACTGGAGCTGCAGCAGCACAGGGCTCCATGAGCGCTGATTTACCCCATGTGATGCTGCATTGCTCTAGGACTACGGAGACGCAGATGACACCGGTGCTGTAGATCAGCTGCCAGAAAGGTGTGCAGGAATATTTTCATCTGCTACTGTGCTCTGGAAAGCACAGTCTATTGCATCATAAATTTGGTGATTTGGAGTAGGGTTGGTGAGCATATTTGTAGCATCTACTCACTGAGAAAACATTCAGATACAGCAAAAAAGCCATAACCATAATTCTTTCAGGGATGAAAGGCACTGCCAGCAAAACATTAACTTTACCTATTATGGGTGTAAACTAAACTTCACAGCTCTTATGTAATTATTACTGACAAAAGATTAAGCAAACATACTTACTTTTGTGTATAATAAATAATCCATATGAATTTTTCAGTCCAGATCAAATCTTACAATCCCCTTAGGCTAAATATATTTTTTCTGACTGTTATGGGATTTATTGAACAGTTGTTTCTTAAAGCAAAGATACACCAATTTCACTGTAATAAAACCTCAATTGCAGTGTCCATTTAATATCTATCTTAGTAATGCAAAGAGAAGGCAAACACTGCACTATAGGCTGCAGACCATTTTATTTTCACTGACTTAACAGCTCTTTTCATGCAGATGACTGCTTTATGTTTCATCTGCATAAGTTTTATTATCTTCCAAAGGAACTCTGTATTTAATTTTCTTCTTCACTGCCATTTAAAATTGATAGTCATGACTTGGAAAGACACTGGCTGACTCACAGTATTAGGGAGAGTTAGTTGGGCTCAGGTATTTTTGCTTCTGGTGCAAGTCTTTGCTCTGGGAAGAAAACTTGCACCAGAAGACAAACACTGCCAACCAGCAGTGTCTGCTCAGCAGCCAAAGATGTGATTGGAAACGTGTAGACATACCTGTGGGACTTGCAGGGAGTTCATATACCCATGGCAGACTGAGTTTCAGAAGACAGGCTTAGCTCTGTGCTTAATTGCTCTGTTGAATATAATTATTCCTGATTTTGTTCAAATGTGTGTAGGATTTCCCTTCCTTAAATGGGCAAATGTGATAGTGAGATAAAATCTTGCTTTTGCTTAGGTCTTACACAAATATTACTCCAGGAATGATTCCTTTGAATTGGACAAGCATGGGAGAGCAGAATCAAGTTTACAGGATATTAAACCCCATCCTCCAGATTGGATTCCAAAGTCAAAGACCTAAAGAATACCTACTGCTTAAAGACTGTCTATCTTATTTATAAATACAAGGTGCTTCTAGCTGCAATCATTGCAGAATGAAAACACTTCTTCCAAAAATTATAGCTCTGTCATTACACGAAAATTTTTCAGAATTGTATGGGTTGATATTGGTAAGATTAAACAGAAATTGCCTGTCAGGGAAATTTGTAAAGCCTCATACAGAAAACGTGCACAATTCTGAAGAGAGAAAATTGAAACTTTAAGCTATGATGTATAATACTCTGCCTGGCACCTGGTTATTAAATTCCATAAGATGATAAAAACCTAAACCTCCACGTTATATTAAATCATACAGGAATTAACAGACAATCATGTAATATTTAAAAGGATGAGGATTTACAATATTCAGACCTGTTGGCAAGGAAAAACTTACTCCCTTGCCAGCTCCTGGCCTAGAAAGCTGTTCTGAAGTAGCACAATGGGATATCACAGTGCTGGGGGCCGAAGACACGCAGCTACTCCGAGAGCAGGGCTGTAATTGCCTGCCTGTGTATAATTCCTATGTAATCCCATAAAACTCCTTCATCTCCCAGCCTGAGGCACACTGGGACTGTCAAAACCCATTTGGAAACATACTTCCTTTAAACACAGAAGTCTTGTAGAGCTGTTACATATTTATGTTAAAATAAGTCTTGGTTGGGCATGTAAGTGGGATCTGAGTTTCCTTCTGCCTCTTCATAGCTGTGTCTCACTGCTGTGTGGTGCTCTAGATAACTGAATGTCACATTTCTGTCCTCTCACCTGCTAGTCCTGCATGCTTTGTTTGCACTCAGCTTTCTTTGCTACACTGTTTTAAAATTTCCCCCATTTCCTTTGGGAAAAGTGGTTCAAATAAGCTTGGTATAGCTCCTAGGATATCACTGCTTGAATAACAGGAGACAGAAATTATCTGAACAAAATAGGCTGAAAAAGGACTGTGAATCTCAATGAAATTAGCACTAATGCAGTTTAACTGTTAAACTAGTACTTTATTGAGAAGTCATTTTGTTTGTCTGGCATTAATTGATTAAAACATGTTGTGTCACACAGCTACGGGAGGATGTGGAGTTAAACTTAATATTAAAGTTCCTCTGAGCCATGAAATTTACCTGAACTTTGGGCTTTACTGGGAGATGTGCTTTTGTTACTGATACCACCACCGAATTTGCCTTTCTGCAGGCTGCCCACTGGTGATTTGTGTAATTTCTACATCATCATCCCTTCACAGCTATGGAGAAAGTGGCAAGTGAGTATGAATATGTCTTCAGCCCAGGTACAATAAGGATGAGAAGTCTGACGGGGAGAAGAACTCGAGGATCTGTTAACAGGGATGTGTTCCTGCAAGATTAGATAGGCATATTCTCAGACTTAGAAGCCTCAGGTTTGCATTTCAATGCTGAGATGATGTACAAAAAGCTCCTGAGATGGTTTGCCTGTGTTTCCCTTTTGCTGCAGAAGGCATAAGGTCTCCAACAGTGAGCTCCCTGCTTACCCACACACAGAGTAAAGCACGGGATGAAACGTTTAGAACAAGATGAGAAGACTCTTAGATTAAAGATATTTCATCTTTTGAAGAAAGCTGCAGTTAAACATCTGAAGATCTGGAGTGGATATTGTTAAAATTTTTGAAAATTAAGTTCCTTTCTAATTTGAAAAAAGCAAAGCAAATTTATCTGAAAGTACAACCATAGGATTTAATCCTACTGTAATGTAAGCAAGGATTAGGAGCAAGGGATATTTTTTGTGTATGGTAAACTAGCTTATATTGTCACTGCTGTAAAGAAGCCTCGTGAAGCTGTCAGCATGTTTCCCAGCCTCTGCCTCGCCACCAGCCAGGCAAGGCAGGGAGGGCTTCAATTTGTCTCTTGCTACAATGACAGTGCTCACAGCACTGAAATGAGTGCCTGCAATACAGGATACCAGAGCAACAAATAGCAAATAAAACCTTTCCTTTCTTCCCATCTTTCCGCCCCTAATGCTATTTGAAGGCATGCTGGGGCAGATAGCTGTCACTGACTCTGCAAGATACAAATCAAAATGAGATCCTGCCTCAGATTCCCCAAGAGCGAGGCAAAAAGATGCTTCTCATTGCTGCTGCATCATGTCTCTTGCTTTCAAAAGTCCTATCTTTTTGCTCTCTCTTTTAGCTTCTTTTAAAATTAAGAACATTACTAATTAACTGACCATGTGTTTCATCTAAGATAATTCTGTTTTTTTTTTTTCTCTGCAGCTGCTGGCTTTCACTAGAGAATGGAGCAATCTGGGCTTTTGTGTCACCAGCGTTGTTTGTAATTCTGGTAGGTAAATCTATGACTGCTGCTGTTTCTTGTTGTACATCTGTGTCAGCCACACAGCAGAACTAGATGATGGTCTGATGTCAGACCTTGTGCCAAGCCAGTGAGACTGACAGAGGGATGATCCTGAATGATCTTTTTCCTCCTGGGAATTTTGTGCATATTAATTATCACATGGCTCTTCCAAGACCTAAAATACTTGGACAGCCCTCTTCTGAAACAGTCCTGTGTGTGCCATTAATAACTGTGTAGAGCCAAGTAATCTTGGGAGTTTTAGTAGTTCTCAAGAAGATCCCCCCAAAAGAGCAAACTTTGTGGTTTGTGTTTCATATACAAGCAAAAGTTGAAAGGCTGATTCCACCACACTGGTATTTGGTGCTTTTCATTGCAGAGAGCGTCCTTTTCCCAGTAAAACCAAGTGCTCTCAGCAAAGATGAGCATCCTCCAGCTGCCTCCAGGAGTGGGCTAAAACAGTGGCCTGAGCTGTCATCTTTGGGGTAGCTCTGGGGAAAGGAACAAGCTTCACCCACCTTCTTACAGTGACAAGGACCTTGTGCTGTTCCTCTGGCTCTGGGATTTGATGTCAGGCTGATCAGGGCAGCGCTGTTAAGGCGAGTGTGCAGGGATTCAGGCAGCTGCTGCAGACACCTCTGCCAGCTATAATGAACATCATCTTTCCAGGGGAGAGTGCAGGTTCATGGCTCTGATGCTGATACATGGATGCTCTGCAGCAGTTTAATTATGCCCACACATTAAATTACAGTGAGTTGTAGCTTAATCACTGTGATTACTTAAGGAGTCAGGGGTGTTTAGAGGGATTAAGTGGGAGATTATTTCTCTTTAGCACTATTTCCAATACTTTAATTGATTAGGTTATCTATGATTTTGGCTGCAGGTTACAATGTCAGAGTGACAGTGTGAACATGGAGTAGACTCACTGATTAGTGATACCAAGTTCTCTTTAAAGCTTTACTTAGAGTTTAAAGGCATAAACCCAAATCTAGACCAGAGTCTGCCTGCTACAGGGTTTAAGGAGGGGCAGGAGAAAAAAAGATCCTGATTACTTCCCTGGAGGAAGAATCAGAAGAAGCCCTTGGCTACAGCTTGTACTTCCCTAGGAAGCTAGGATTTCCATGGAAAGCACAAAGAAACTTCCCCAAATCTCATCATGCAGAAAACCCCCACAAATTCTGCTCACAAACCAAAGGAGGGAGGGCCATGCATATAGCACTGGTGTTTGGCAAGCAGAAGGTGGCTCTTTGGCTGACCTTTTCCATCACAGGGAATTTTACACTGCAGCTGAGTTGACACCCTAACATTTGCCTGGGAGACAGTAAAACCAGCACCTCTTAAAGGCAACCCAGCCTAATCCAGCATCTTCCACCCAAGACAAACTAGGCTATATAGACATACATTAAGAAAACAATGAAAATAGCTGCTATATTGATGTGGCATAAATTGCCTCAAGTTATAATTTTAATCCAATTATTAATGACAAGACTGGAAAGTCCCTGTGCAGGAAGGTCAGAATCTCTTTTACCTAAGTGAAAGCATATAAATGTAAATAAAAACTGTTGATCACTTGATTAAAGCTGGCTAAACAATGCTGAACTTTGTTCCAACAAAATTAATTTCTTGCTGGCCTGTACCTCAGACCTTCGGCATACGAGTTCATATTCAAAGATATGTAGATACTGATAGCTGGAGAGTAATTAAACTAATCTAATATTTAAATGTCTCCTCACATTAGTGCTCGCTTTCTGGCCATTGCTCTGCAACAATGGAGGAAGTGAGATGCAACCAGGAAAATAATCTTTGTCCAAAGATGATATTAATCAAAACATGCCAAATAGCGAAGGGCTTACTCACCTGAGTGAGCACAGCCTTCAACAATCTGCATGCATAGCTGCTTGCCAATGAAAGTAAGGGCTTAACTGTCTGGTTTTTGATATATCACACTTGTGCAGCTCTAGTTATAATCTTACAGGGATACAAATATTTTGAGAAAGAGGAAAAGTGAGCTCACGAGGTTGATCCACGTAGAGCAATTTGTTAAATAGTCAAACCCAGCTCTGCCCAAAATAGCAGCAAGCAAGCTGACAAATTATTCTCTCTGGGCATTGAATATGCTAGCTGAAAAATGTGTTAGTGCCTATAGGGAAATAAGAAGGCTAAACACTATTTTGTGTGTGCATGTGTGCCTGTGCTCTTAAAATAACAAATTAGCCACTAGTTGCATGAACTAGAGCTTAGCTCTGAAAATGTGTTTCAAAAGGCAGTTTTTGACTACTTCCATGAACAGTTTCTCTCTGCCAAGAAGAAGGGATTATGCTGTGAAGAAAGCAGGGAGACTGCTCTTTTCAACTCCCACTCCCTAGAGACTAGGCAGACACAGTCTGATTTTCTCCTGCCACAGCCTCACAGGCAATATAGACTCCATGGAGCCTTAAACCAGAATGATGTGGTGGGAGTGTGACTGGGAAAAAAATAGTCACACATGCTTTTCTAGGGAGCAATTCATAGAACCTCCCAGCCCTATATGGATTTCCATATACAAAGTGATCTTTCCTTGGGTTCTGAGTCAAGGGATGTGATGAAAGAAATATTCTTCCTATATGTAGGTCTTTTGGCTTCTACTTGCATCTTAAAGATCACTCCTCATCTCCAAACCACACCACTCAAGCCTCTATAGCATCCACAAGGCAATTTTGCAAGAAAATATTGTTCCAATTAATTTGAAAACCAAATTTGAGCCAAATTGGTCCTGGGATGTCCTCAAAGGGAAAAAACCCAACTAAACTTGACAAAGTACCTGAATTTTTGGAACAAGACATTAAAACTTCTGGCAGAAGGCTTTGTTTGTTATCAGCCATCTGCTGCCTTGGTGTGTTTCCATAGATATGGCAGAATTAAGGAAATTCTGTGGAGAGCATCTGTGTACACACAGAAGTGGGTGTGCAGCAGACAGTGAACAACCCATCGTAGGGGGGATGTTGGGATGTAGTGGCAAGTCCTTTCTACTGTTTTCCCTGTAAGTAGTTATTTTTCTGGTGGTTTTTTTACAGTCTTTCTAATAAACAGCATTTTCATGGAGCTAAATGATTTTCATTAGCATATTCCCCACAGTTCTGTGCTCTGGGGACATCAGCTTTGTAACCATTGTCTTCAGATGGGACACTGTGGAACTTGGGTCTCAGGCTGAGATTGCCATCACTGTCTTTGGCTGGCACTTGCTTATGAATATTATATCTGTATATAAAATATTCTCTCCCTTATATCTGCTGATCATAGATGATTTATTTCTGTTGCCTCACGCTATATATTCATAACTTTACGTACCAGTGCAGAATTAGAGTAGTTTTTGCAGTCTGAATAACATCTTACTCTGCAGGTAGGACCACTGAAAAGTGACAATTTGTGTCCCTTTTTAGACATCATTCATCATGGGAAAAGGTGACAGAATTGGAACCACAGTGTTTAAAGGCCCTGAAACAGTAGGATTCCTTGAAGTCATTGAAATCAAGCACATACTTAAGTGCTGTTGTGGATTAGAGCACAAATGAACAGACCACAGCTGCTAAACCTTTCATTCTTTCCTATTAGCACTCAGCTATGAGCATTTTCACTATTTTAAAATGAAATTCCTTCACTATTTTAAAATTAAATTTCTTACTTAACAGAAAAGCATACATTTTTTTCAAACAAGAGGACAGATTGTAAGAAATTAAAAAAATAAGGATTAACAGTAAGAAGTCGTCAGGGATCTGTTACACCTTTGTTGTTCTTGTGCATTTCTTTTCCTTTCCAACCTCACAGGTTTGCCCTGGAATTCAGCTCTGAGTGGTGTGGTAGTCTGTTCAGCCTGCAGTTGCTCTAGGATAGGGCAGAGGGGAAGCAGGCTTTCCAAAATCATTCTCCCAGATTTCAACATCAATCTAATTTAATCGACTAGCTGTGTATGGAAATGCATAATGTCCAGTAATGACTCCTGCTGTGACCTAGCAACGGGCTCCAACTGCAACACCTTGTAACATTGGTGCTCTAATGATGATGTCATGATAAGGATCATATTAACTTGCACCATGAGAGAGAATGTTAAACCTGGAAGAGTCAGTTATAACTCCCTGTACTATTGCCTGAAGCTGAAGTGGAGCCTAAAATAGTTTGTGGTTTTAGAGGAAAGCTGGTCAATGGATTTAATTAAAGCAATATGTTTTATCCATTTTTTTTTTAAGTTCCACTGTGCTGCCAAGCCTTTTCTTGGCTGGGATGCAACCACCACATCAGAGGGTTTTACACATGGGATTTCTGCACTGCAATAAAGCAGCAAAAATCTCATGAGACTTGGAGGAAATCTAGGTGAAAACCCTGCAAAAAACCCCAAGTGATGCAAAAGATTTATCTCACTGTATCTGGTCTGAGAAAGTTTTGTTGAGAAAAGATATTGAAAGAGGTCCTTTGTGCTCATTTAACTCTCTTCCTGATCTGACAACTTTTAGTCAGATGAAGTTGTCACTAGAATGAGCCAGAACTCCCTAATGTCCCATGGATCTTTCCATGGGCTCTGGTGGGCTTTGGATCAAGCTAATAGTAATGAGAACTGGCAGCTCCTGCAGATTTCACAGACTTGTGAGTGCCTGAGGTTGGACCAGCTGCCTTGAAAGGAGCCTGTGAGTTAGGAAACAAGCACTAATCTTATTAGTTATATTCTTTTGAAAAGTGGAGTCTGGCCAGTACCTGCAAGCAAAAATATTCTAAGTTCTGGCATAATTTTAAGGCAAAATAACTCCAACTGTCAGGTAAGCTGATGGTTCAGAAATGTGAAAAACAGGTACTCTATAGAGTTCCATTATTTAAGTGTTTATTCTCCTAGTTTGAGCATTCTGATACAGGTTAAAGCATAATGAATATTTCACCAACTAAGCAATCTCCTATTCATGTAATTGGCAAAATTTTTATGTCAGGTGCCAAAAAAAATCACTGGAGAAACAGTTCAGTAGCTGTATTTTGGTTTCCCATTATAAGGGCAGTGGAAATGTCTCCATGCTATACTTACTGCAATATTAGCAAAGGGAGGCATTTATAGCTAATTGTTTATTTAGGCCAGATGAGATTACTGTAATTTCTCAAAATACTCAAACAAAAGTCTTGAAGTACTTCAGGAAATTGAAGTATGGAACTTTGGGACTTGAAATAATGGTTTAGTGATAATCTTACAAGTACCTTGGTTTTGATCAGCAGTGAGATCACAGCCTTTCCTTCTCATCTTTTAAAAGTATTACTAATTCACCCTGGGATGGATATAGTTGCTCTGGCTGCACAACAGGAGAGGCTCAAGGTCTTTCTAAATTCCCACTTTAGAACATCCAAAGTACCTAGGAAATTAATTTCCAATTTCATTTCTTCTATGTAAACATATCTGGTATAACAGCACCTTAGGGTTCACATCCAGTTTGCAAGATTCTGACTGTTCATTTGTTAGTGCTTATCATTCATGATTTTCACTGACGTCTGTCGGTGGAGGAAACTCAGAATTGAAAACTGAGGGTTTTGAGTGGTTTAGGGTTTTTTTACTTAATTTTTCTTTTTGTGGTGAGTATCTGAATATACATTATTTAGGTATAATTTTCATATTTTTAAAAAATTCATCGCAGAGAGCAAAATCTAGGAGTTTTAAAGTAATTAGAAATGGAAGAGAGCATTAGTGTTAAGCGCTTGTGGTGCTGGCAGGGTCTGCAGTCATCAAAGGGATCATGGAGCTGCTGTGCCAGGAGGAACTTGAAGTGTCAGGGAGATGAGGAAGTGTCAGCAGGCGAGACTGTTATTTTGGATAAAAGACTGAAGAAAGCCTGCTGAAAGCTAATGTGTCAGGGTGGAAATGACGGGTTCAGAGAGGCACATACTGTGCAATTCCCATGAAAAGTGGGATTAATGATGACCATTATTTGGTGGACATGCAGCTGAAAATTGGAGAGTTTGGAGGAGAAAGAAAAGAGGGAAAGAGACAGGAAAGTGTGAGTTGTTCCTGCTCATCGTTTGTGGCTTCAGTCAATGGGCATATTTAGCATATAAGTGGGTTTCTAAAAAATGTTCATTACCATCTCAAAGCATTTATAAAAGGTATTTACAAAGTATGATTTTGTGGGAATAGGGGAAATGATCCTGAAACCATTGGATTTCACTTTTTATTCATCTCTGTAAATCTTGTTGAACAACAAATATACCTGTAATTGAAAAGCTGTAAGGGACAGGCTCAAAAGCTGTGGCAGGAATAAACTATCACAACTGTGCTCCTACTTTACACCAGGTGATCATCTGTCCTTAGAAAGCTAATATTGAAAGAGTGATCAGGAGATGGGAAAAATATCAATGAAATCATTATCATCAAACATAAACATTTTTTTTTAATTCACTCTTCATCCTCAGAATTTGAATGTTAATGTCAAAATAGAGTACGATTATTGAGTTTTAACTGAGGAACAGCACAATATGAAGTCTTCTTTTTGTCCTGTAGTTCAGCACAGTTTTGGTCTGTGCTTGTTCTTGATAAATACCAGCTCTGCATCAGATGTGTAACTTTGGAACGAAAAGGGAAATGAATCTTTCACCTTCACATACTCTTCTCTATTTTTTCCCCTCTTTTTCCTTTAAACCCAAGGTCTTTGCACAGAAAGCCACTCTTTGCCACATTTCCTTCAAGTGATCAAGATTTCCTTCCTTCTTCACCTGTGACTCCAGAGCAAACTCTTTTGTTAGACATTTTCATTGTTAGTCCTTTCAAGATTTCTTACTTTTCTGGTGGGAGTTCTTTTCGTTCTATTGATGTTTTTGCTGGGCCTGACATCAAAAAGAGCAGGACTTTTGAAGAGCAGAGTTCAGGCTTGATGTAATTTCCTCATTGCTGTTTTAAAATAATCTTGTGCTTAAATTGCAAACAGACTTGGGTAAGAGGCAGGAATTGTACAGAGAGAAAGGTGCTCTCTGCAGTCTGTACACATGCAAGAACAAAAAGAGCGTGTCGACACATGCCCCTATGCACTGAAGTTCTTGTCTAATTTATCAGCTGGTAATGGATTATGAGGATATTTATTTGTGCAGCAGGGCTCCTGAGCACTTTAGCTGTGAAGGAATGTATCCATTGGGCATTATCCTACACAGACAAGGACTGTCCCTGAAGGAAAGAAAGCACAAGGAAGAATGAAACCCCCTGGGGAGAGGGAAATCCATTCACAAAGGTCAAACTATACCAACCCAAAACTGGAAACCTCTTTTGACAAAGTTCTTAATTTCTGTTGTGTTTGTACAATATACTCCTAGGGCAGTTTGCAGCTCTGACACAGTCAGTACTTATTTCCTGACCAAGTCTTGTTCTTTTTTCTTCTTCAGGTCAATATTGGTATTCTCATTGCTGTCACAAGAGTTATCTCAAGAATCAGTGCAGACAACTATAAGGTCCACGGAGATGCCAATGCCTTTAAGTAAGTCTTCTCATTCCAGTCATATTTTCTAACAAGTTAATAATCTCACAATAGCAATTTTACATCATGGAGATGTGTATCATGGATTTCTCCCAGAGCATGGATATCATTCCTCTTTGGTAAAAAGCAGTGTTAAAGGTCACATACCCTTCTCCTGAATGCAGCCAGTTAACCTCTGTTTTATGAAAGCCAAATACAGCGTGGGATGAAAATTGTGCTTCAGCACGAGCTGAAGTGTTTTCATGTTTAGTACAGTCTCCAGCATTTGCTGATTCATTATTTTCCCTTTTATTAATGGAGACATTCCTCTTCCTGATATATTGAAAGGTAAGGCTCACAGAACCTCATTAATCTGCACTGGGGTATTGCAACTATTCTGCTCCTTCAGAGGATA
This sequence comes from Heliornis fulica, assembly GCA_013399135.1. Classification (NCBI taxonomy): domain Eukaryota; kingdom Metazoa; phylum Chordata; class Aves; order Gruiformes; family Heliornithidae; genus Heliornis; species Heliornis fulica. The sequence continues at coordinate 405,800 of VXBZ01001195.1, read as the reverse complement.
AACCTTGTTTCTAGCCCCAGCTCAGCATCACATTAGGCATATGCTTATCTTTAAGACTCTCTTGATGCTGCAAAGCACACAGACGTATGCTGGATTTAAATGTGTGCTTAAATTCAAGCAGGTCTTTATACCAAGGTGCCTTGAGCCTCTTGAGATGGTGGCCTCTCTGAGAGTGTATCATCTTTAAAATACTGTACCAGCAAGATTAGAGGCAGATGTCAAGTAGACAGAGCCCTACATCTGAATGCACAAGGACAATTTCTGATTACTAAAATCTATAGGATTACCTATGGGTAGTTAAGAAAATAATTTAATATACTGAATTTAAAGTGCTGAATGTTTCATTTAGTATTTCCCATCCCATAAAGATGCTTTAGTCCAAACATAAAAAGGACACTCTATATAACTCCCATAATATGTACAGAAGAAAAATGTGATGATCGTGTGTCTTTAATGTTTCTGAGTCGCAGCCTATTGTATTATAAAGACTTGGTGTCACTGCTCTGAAACAGTATCATAAAGAATAATGTTTATGCTTGGATTACTTATGCAGTTTTAAAAATACTATTAGGTTTTAAATATTTGTGACAGTTACCTAATTGAACTTAGTTTAGTTATTGTATACTTACCCAACAGGAAAAGAAAACCAGTAAATAAGTCTACACAAAAATCTATAAGATAATTATATCACAGTGAAATGAAAAGACTGGGAATTAAAATGATTCTTCCAGTTTTGACTGAGTCCCTGTGACCTTCAGAAATACTAAGGAAATACAGAGCCCTAGGAAGCAAATAACTATATTTTAAATGCCAATTTCTATAGCCTACTAGAATTATGAAGACAAAAGAACAATCTCCATAAGTAGATGGAGCAACAGAGATTGTTCTGTGTAGTAAGATATTTCCTACATTGTATGATAAAGTGTTGATTCAATACACACTGTATCCTGCACACTGATATTAATTAGTTTTTCAAAATAAAGCTATGTGTTTGTGTATAAGTAAACCAATTTATTAGTGGTTGCTCTAGGAATAAGATTAAATCCTATTTTAGTCAGTAATATATGTCCTTAGTTAGTTCTTATGAGCCGTAGGTTTGGAATGGTGGAGCTCTGTACTGAAAGGTGATTTCTCCAGACACTCTGGCTAAGAGATGCTTCTTGTACAAAGCAGTTTTTAAAATACAGTTTTAGGATTTGACCTAACAAAAGTGAAGGTGGTGGAGAAAAAAGATAATCAATGGGAAGATATATATAGAAACATTCAATCAATAATTATTGGTTAAGTAGAAATATACTCTGATAGACCAGCTTTTCTCCTGAACTAAATTTATTTAGTGAAATATAATTGAGGGTAAACAGAACACACAGAATAGCTCTATTTCTGTAGATATCATTACAGAAGCAGGTCTTCAGAAAAAAATTGAAATGAGAGGGGCATGAATAGCTTTCCAAATATCTTAGAGACTATTTATACCCCGGCTCAACACAGCGGTGAGGCGTGATGCATTAGGGTTTCATGTAGAGAGGATTTCATGATGAAAGTAACTGTCCTTTTGGACAAAAGAGAAATATAAGGCCTTTGTAACACTGGATTTCATTTTCTTGTCATGGGTATTGCGTATACAGGTGAGAAGTTTATATGTCTAGTGTGAAATCATTCCATCCATGGTACTGTTTTCCAGAAAAAGGAGAGAACAAAACAAACAAGGGTTAGGTTCCGACAGCTGCACTGGGAATGTTTTTCATAGTGAGCAAAAGCAACATACCACCAACCACTAAAGGATCCTAGATGTTGAGTAAGGGTTGTTAACATGTGAGAGGGGATAAGCATAGCAGAGTGAATCAGTGACAGAGAGCAGCGAAAAATCAGAAAAACACAATAAACTCTGCAGTTTCTGTCAGGCTGCTGTCAGCGAGGGCTATGAGGTAGTTTTTGAATCAACAAGTTCAATTGGCTTAGGGAGGAATCACTGAAGACTGCAAAATGCTTTGTGTAATGTGAGCCTTAAATAAAGCTGCTGTCAGGCATCCATCTGAATAGTGCAGTTCGTTTGATATTAGCTATGGGGGAAACTGCAGTGTGTTAGAAAGAACTTTCCCAGCACTTCTGAGAAAGAGCTGGATTAAAATGGCACAACGTGATTTTGGTGAGACAAGGAAGCACTTTGTCACCTCATTGCTCTTGTCTGCTGCAGTGAAGTGGTACATAAGGCACAAGTGAGTTTTTAGGGTCCTGTTTATGGTTTCAGAAAGGCAAAGACAGAAATTGGGAACTGCAGCGCATGTGAATCCGCTCAACACACTAAACTTGTGAGAGAAAAAAAAGGGAGATTTCCACGCTGTCTTTTCAAGCTGGAATGAAATTTAAGTGGAAAGCACAATGAGAAACAGTAAGTTGCTGTCTGCAACAATTTGGATGATAGCACTTGAGCAGCGGGGTTTCGAAGCTTACAAGTGGTAATGAACGGAAAGGCACAGCAAAACTGGCTGGGGAACAGCAGCAGTGCCTGTGGCAGGAGGGTGAGGGGGTGCCAGCACCAGCTTGCTTGTTCTTAGTAACTCAGGTCAATATTTACATCTCCTTGTAAGCACCTTGCTAAGAGGCCTCACACTCCTGGCTCCTGTTGAGTTCAAATATGAACACATTGTAGGCTGAAAATCCCAACCTTCAGGTTGTGCAGGCTTGTCATCGGGCTCCCCTCTTGCCAGGCTTTGCTGCCAAAGGAAAAGTTTAATCCTGCTGCCCAAGCCTGGCTTCCATTTCTGCTGCAGCCTGGATGGGAAAGCACCTGACCTGGATTCATCTCACCTAACTTTAGAGCTCAGTAAAGCCAGCACCTCCACCCTGACTCCTGATCAGCCAAGAAAGAGGTGTTTCCAGTGTGCAGTTCAACTCCTCTGTAACAGGTTCAGCTCACTTGCCTTAAAAGTTCTGATTTCTCCCCAGTGACTGGTGGGAGCCCTGACTGCCCAGAGTACTCAGATACCATCTCTGTGCATCATACCTGGTCTTCAGCCAGGTGTGATAACTTACACCTCTGAGGCCATCAGCCCATAGCTGAGCAGAGATTACCAGAGGAAATTGTCAGAACAAAGATGCAGTTTTGAGCCTTGATGGTATCAGATAGAAAGGATATTTATTGTTAGGGAAGTGTTAGTACTGGAGCTTATTTAGTTTCCCTAAAGATTAAGTTACTTGGCAACACAAGTGGATATTACCAACAAGGCTTGTTTCTCTTGGCAACAGATAGCAATAAACTGATGCAATTATTTAGAGTAATTGTTCCTGATTTTCCATATGGCAACAGGTCCTCTCAAATGTGACTACAGAACATGCATCAGGGTGAGCCAGTGCTCTGCTCCTAAGGCACGTCCATTGAACTTTGTGTTTAAAAGCCAAAATGGAAAAGGAGGTTGTGAGAAAAAAATCCTCTTTTTTTAATCACTAAATTGATTTTATTCATCTTCCCGTTCACACTTCACCCAGAACAAAATGCAGTACATGGGCTCTTTGACCTCTTCAGGTTCAGATTTTTGCTTGGCACATGGCAAGCATCTATCTGGCAGCATCTTGCTGGATGTTTTATTCTAGTTTCAAAGATGGAACCTGTGGATAGATCTAGTTTTTGTTCCTTTAAAATAAATAATAATAGCAACCTCAAAATAAATATAGGATAAACTGAAGAAGCAGCATAAAAGGGTACGTTTACAGGACATATAAACTGCAAAATGCCCAATAAATTACAGAAAAAATAAACTTAATCAGTATATGATTGGATATGCTAATTAATTGAAATGAGACTCCTGCAACAGTCTGAACAGTAAGTATTTGGTCAATGTAGAAATTTTTATGTATGCATCAAAACAGTCACTTTTTTATCATCTGAAACTTTAATTCTGCAAGAGCAGCTCACTGTTAAGATCTGAGAACGGAATTATTAGTGGCCTGTGTTTATTACTTGGATATACTTAAGAACATGCTTTTTGTATTGTTTTCTGAAGCATATTGAACATGGGTACAGAATATGTGCTGTTTCACTTGGTTATGATTATATTTGAAGCTTTTATTAGATGATTAGCTATTGACTCAGCAAAATAACTTTGTGTAATTATACAGCTGCAGCTTTCTGAGTGTGTTTTGCATCCAGGGAACAGGTTTCCAACCAAAAAGTTAATCTTAGCTTATAGTATAGTTTAGTTTTAGTTTATAGAATACTGAATGAAATACCTTGAAAGATTTAGAGGCATGCATGAAGCATTTGTTTGCATTATACATTCTTCTTGACTGGGCACCCTTAGCAAAATAATTTGTCATATGTTTGAATTTAAGCATATGAGTAGTTCCCTGATCTCAATGCAATTAAAGCAGATTAGTTTAATGGAATTGCTCACGTGCTTGAAAAGGCACATGATTACATTTCTGAGTTATGGGCCATTTGAACTCTTTTTCTTCCTTATTTTTGATGCATGTAAAGTCTGAATTCCAATCAATGCATTCATTAACTTTTATTAGGACCTAAATAGCTTTTCTTTTCTTTCTGTTGTACCCCTTCAAAGCCTCATTGCTGTGTTTATTTGGGAGATTTCCTTTCTGTTACAGTGAGAAAAGATATTCAAGGTGAGAGTGCTATAGAAATGTGCACGTTTCATTATCTAGGGTGAGAACTCTGCTCTGATGCAGTCTACCACAGCTGCTGGTTCATGACATGACTTACCTGGTCCCTGGATTACAAGGGTTAAAGTATAGTAACAGTTTTCAAAGACCTAAGCTTTGCACTAAGGCTGATATTAATCATAATAGCAGAAGACATGCAAAGCATGTGTCTGGTGCAGGAATAGTAGTTTTAGTCTAGCAACACAGATACCATGCTTAGCCACACCACTGTGCTTTCCCAGCTAGTTCACTTTTTCATCATATTATCCAGAAGAGACAGTTTCATTAACTTTTCCTGAATAAATTGCCAGGCCCAACACCCATTGACTACCTTCTCACTGCTTGCTCTGAAATGGTCCAAGGAATTGGAAAAATCTCTTTTCTTTATAAAGCATAAAAAAAAGTGATAGCTATCATAATCATCCACAGAGAAAGCAATTATGACAAAATTAGAAATATTTCTTAGCTTTTTACCCCATTCTTTCTTTCATTTTACTCGTTTCCTTCATACCTCAAAGCTTGCTCCTCACTCAATAAAATCATGAAACAGCCTCTTAGTTCTCTATTGAGGGAAGGAGAACCATTTTTTCTATTTAGTTACATTAATACATTAAATGAATGGATCAATTGCAGTAGCTGCAGTGCATGGGAGCAAAGCAGGTCTTCAAGGAAAGCTCAGCCAGGCAAGCAAGCTGTGTAAGTTGTAGTGTTAGTCCATTCCACATTTTTTAATACAGCATAAACTGCTTTGGATGGAACTGAAAGCAGAGTACATAGGGTTTATGCAAATCTTCCTTGCATTGGTTATTTGGAAGAAAAAAAATAAAAAGAGAAAAAAGCTGTACAGAAAGATTTTCCCTTTGACAGGTAGAAATGCAAGGGGAGTTGTCCTCCAACAGCTCATGATGCTGCAGACATTTGTATGGCTTAACCAAGTAATTGACCATTCCGAAGCACTTTGCAAAGCCATCTATTATATCCCTGCATCACACCGAATGCACTGTGGCAAATTGCTCATCCATTTAATCAGTGATCAGTTCCATGGCATGCCTCTGCATCAGTGCTTTACTTTGTTTACAAACATACCGCCTGCCGTGGGGCCCTGTCACCGACACTTGGAGTTAGTGCTGACAGCTTTGGTGCTTTGTAACATCAGGCATTATTCTGCAAGGAGAGATACTGTGTGTTTATTGCATTTTGTTCTTGTGATTCCATCCCTGTTTTGTAGCATTTGCTGTCCAAAGACTTTGCTTTCTAAAGGTTATTTGCAGCTCTCCGTTTTCACAGAACATGTTTGTTAATCGTGGCACTTGCTTGGAGCTCTTGTGAGAGCTCTTCAGCCAATGGAGATACCATGGTTTACCTCCATAACTGAATTTCACCCCTTTGTGAAGCCATTACAAAATTCCTTTTTCTTCCCCCTCTCTCCTCCAAGAAGGTAGAGGAGAAGTTGCAGTCTGCAAACTCTTCTGAAAGTCTACAGGGGTTGCAAAATCCATAGCACTAGAAAACTATTTCTGTCCTCCTGGGTGGCAGATGCTACAGTGCAACCCTTGGAGAAACAGAGTCCATCCTTTTGTGTGCTATACTGGAAAAGAGCTGTTCCTGTGTGCTGAAGGCCCATCAGTTAGAGCAGTGTGACAGGCCAAATCTGCTTTCAGCAATCCCTTTTATTGACAATTCTAATTGCATGTAAGGAATCATGTTCACTGAACATGGCTTCAAGCAGCGTGAGTGATGTACCTCATGAAGACTCTTGGAAGGAGGAGAGTTGACTGGCAATAAAGGAAATAATTAAAATGAAAGTATTAAGCAATGACAGTTAGTGAACTTAAGTGCTGCTGCCAATGATAATGTCTGCAACCTAATTAAATTTTTGGCTCATTGAATATGACAAATACAAATGCAGCTGGGGTATCTCCTTACTAGACTCAGAGATTTAGACTAAAAATACATGGGCTTGAATGTTGCCAATGAGAGTATTAACGAAGAAGTGCTAATCTTTTAGAAGCCATAATGACAGTAATGGTGGTGCTTTCTTTACCACAGATGCTAAGAGTCATAGCACTAGAGAAGGTCTCCAAGCCCCGTTGTGATCATTCAAATGTGTTTCAGCACATTTTGGAAGGAGTAATAAACGCTTAAAAGTATGTACAAGGTAGTTGCAGAGAAGAGGCTGCTCTGCAAAACCACAGGAAAAGGCACAAATAGTATGGGCTGATGAGAAAATCAAATATCTTTAAGCTTCTGGATGAGAGTCACAAGGTGAAGGAGTTGATCACCTGTAGAGCTGCTAAGCTTCTGTCTCTGAACAGCTTTCAGATGCGGTTGCAAAATGGTAATTCTGGTGCCAGGAGCAACAACTTGTCCTGTCCCATGGCTGAGTGGGACAAGATGCCATTGTATGCTTTCACAGTATATTTTTTTCTTGGTTGTCTCCTTCTGAGCTAAAATCATCCTTTGTGAAGAGTATTTTCCATATCTTTTCTTCTTAAATGTGATTTACTGCTCTAGGGTGATCGGGGCCTGTTGATTGTGGGCTCCAAAGGAACAAGTAGCTCTGGTATCACGTGAGTATTTCTTGTATTAGACAGGGCAGTAAGACTTCTGTTTGAAGATGTCCCTTCTCATTGTGGGGTGGGTGTATGGGCAGCTAGACCAGATGGCCTTGAAAGGTGGTGTCCAATCCAAGCTATTCTATGATATAGGTAAAAAATATACTGGGACAATTTGATATTTAATTGGTGCTGGCTTATCTGAGTGTAAGGATATAATACTTTTCATTAGTGATGCTAAGGTGTGTTTGTTTTTCTGTCTGAATGTCAGGATGGAATGAGGTTTATTAAAACATGATTATTAAAGCCCTGTGATGAAACCTTGCTCTGAGCTCAACAGAATCAGTAATGGAAGGGAAGGGTATGAGTGAAGGGGCCATACCAAGCCACCCTTCAGATAGTTCTCATCTTCATTCTGTAGAAACCTATGTTGTGCTTAGTGATCTATGGCTGAATCAGTTTCTTGATTCCACACTATCAGTACCTGATAGACACCAAGAGTAGTTGCTGCAGGTGGAAGCTGTTCTCTGCAGGAGCTTGAGGAGGTACTATGTTAAGATGGGGCTCCTTAGGTCAAATGAGTATTTAGAATGAGAACAAAACTCTGCTGGTCCCATGCCTAAGGCTGGTTACAGGAGTATTTTGCAGTGTACAGGAGTCAGGTCAATGGTATTGTTAGTGATATGTTATTGTGACATATGGGAACAATCCAGGTGTGGTATTTCCAGCCCCCAAAGTTGTCCAAAGAATAGTGTGTCTTCTTTAGAATGATAAGAACAGAAATTTTCACCATTTGACAATCTACAGTGAAAAATAGCTTTAAAAGTTACATGCTTTTGTTTCAAAAATTTCCTAATTGTAGGTTTTAGTCTTTTAATATCTGATTGTAAGCCATGAAAATACTGGTAGGAGGAGGACACTGTTGTGACTCATAGCTTTATGTCTAGTATCAGAGTAACAAATACTGGTTGTTCATCATGAAATGGTACAATTCACTGGGAGCAGCACTAACTCCAATAGTCTGCTTGAAATGCTGCATTTACATCTTGGTCCAGTTTATAATCCTAGAACTCTTATGTCAGTTTTATGCAGAATAATAAGACAAATATTATACTTATGCCATCACATAAAGTAAATGCTTATATAAACATACACCTTGTGCAGAGCTCTAGGCAAGCTTGTAAATCACTACCCACTCTGACACAGTTCTTATGTGTGATTTACATATTTTTCTGACAATGCTGTCTCAAAATAAAATAAAATAAATGAAAAATGACAGTAAATACAATAAAGAAAATGTCCTGTTTTAGAATCAAAAGTCCTTTTAAACTTTTAGATACTATCTTGAGATAAATAATAAAATGCCATTATCTTCAGATATGCTACTGGTGTTTTGGAAATGGAAAATGGAAGTTATGCCTAATTCTTTTCAATTGAAAAAGATGTGAGGTAGAAACATATTTTACTGGAAGAAATGGAACAAAAAGCACTTTTATTTGGGAAGAATATTAGAAGTAATCAAAAAGGCAGTTAAGGCAGGTGAAAATTGAAAGCGTGAGAATGTCAAGAACAGCGAGATATTCGAAGGGGGGTGCAATCACCCCATGAAGAGCCACACTCTTTACCTTCAGCATGTTTAGTATCTCCAGGGAGCCTCACATAGCTTCTCCAACCATCCTCCCAAGTTAGTTGCTTTATTTTAGTGAAGACATTAGAGCCAAGGGAATATCCAAATACAGTAGCAGAACAACGAAGCCCCGGGTGTTCTCAGGTGGGCAGAAATAGTAATGGTTTAGATTACTTGCTCAAACAAGTGAGCAGCAATTCAACAGACACAAATATGTGTGGAGATGCATGAAGAAGCTTGTCATGAGCTGTTGTCTGAGCCCAATATGCAGAACAAGAGAGTCATCAAATCCTCATCTCAGAAATTAGAAAAATGAATGACTAGAGTTGATTTTCCATTTTGATAATATATATAGAACCAAAACTATACTAAATACTGCAGCATATCACTGAAACAAAGAGCTTGAACTGGTTCCAGAAAGCCAAAAGAGCCCCAGACACAAGCAGTGGCATCGGTGGTGGCTCCCCAGCAACCATCTGCTGCCAGCCTGTGCCCCGCGGGCAGCTGGCAGGCAACCTGCAAACCTCCTGCTCCTGGAGACATTGGGAATATTGGAAAAGGGTGAGGGAGAAATAAGGGTGCAACCAGAGCCTGGCAGGACCAAGCCTGGATGTTTTAAAGAGTTTAGTAGGGAAGATTTCCCATAAATCCCAAGGACAATCGAGTCCTTGGGAGAAGGTAGCAATCAAACCATTCTGACTTTGACAAATTAGAAGATATTTTTTGGAACTTTTCTGACTGGGCTTTTCTGCAAGTAATATAGCATCAGCTATGACATTAAGTTTGATAAACATGATAAAAAACATATGTTGCTTGGCTTCCTCAGTTTAGCCAGCTTCCTCTTATTAGCTATCTTAGCAAGAAACCAAGTTCCTCACACTACATCCCTCCTCAGCTGAATGCTCTTCTGCAGTTGGTGTTAGTTCCCTGAAGCAGCAGTCACCAGCAGTTTTCAGAAACCAGACAGCAAGGCAGCATGTTGTAGATGTTCTTCAGCAATTCTTTTTTTTCAACCTTATGTACATTTGAGACAGGTGATCAAGCAAGTATACAGCTATTTATTTGCCACTACTGCAGTTAAAGCTCATATGAACCATTACATAGAAAATTACTTTTCTTTCTCCGTTTATATGCCTGACCTTGATCGCTTTGCTGTTTGCCGGTAACGTTGCTATGGAAATAGGAGAATGATATTTCTGTTGATATCATTGCATAATTAAGGGTCACTGAGGCTGTTTAGGTCAAAAGATCATTTTCAGAGTTCATCTCCTTGGGGGAGGGAATGTTACTCTACAGAAATGTTGTGTATAGGCTGGTGTGATTGTTACTTTGTCATCCTAAATTAAACTGTGAGCCCCACTGACTTCAAGATAAGAGCCAGAAATATTTGCCAAACCTACAGATTTCCACAAACCCTGTCTCTGTCAGACTGCTTTTCCTGGGTGTTCCCAGACACACAGAACTACCAAGCTATGAAGTTTGTTGCTACTTGTCCGCTAACGGTGTCTGTGTAACTGTTCCTGACCATTTTGAATCGTGTGTAAAACACAACCACTTATACTGGTAAAAGATTCTGGTGATGGAAAGCTGAGTCTTTCCAGGGTGTAGCTAGCTCAGATTTTTTTTCTTAATGCCTTCTCTTAAAAAACTTGATGTTTCTACAAAGGTTTTTTAAGAAAAGACAAATAGGAGGCTGCCCTTCTCCAGGGGACATCCACAATGGTTTCTTTCTTTCTTTCCTTGCAAACTTATATACTCAAAACCTGTCCCATCTTTGGCAGGCCACATTTTCTAGATTACCTATCATTTCTGTTGCTTGCATCCAGAGTCTTTCCTGAGGACCACACTTCTCTTGAATCTGGTACCCAAAACCCAACATGATGCTCCAGCTCAGGCCTCACCAGCATGGAGCACAAAGTCGGAGTTACTCCATGTTTTTAATGTATGATGTTCCTGGTTTGGCATCCCAGAGTATGGGGGAAAAAAACCCAACCTGACATGTGGTTTCCTCACTGCCTGCAGTTTTATAAGTCATAAAAAACCAGTTTTAGAAACTGCATTTCATTATCATTACTTAAATGAAGCTCGCTTCATGTTACCACCTAATCCTGAGCTTTCGACAACTCTTGAGATGTTTAGGGGTTAAAGAGGCCCCATTCATATTAGCCTCATAGTTTGGTAAGCCCAAGTAGACTCACACTGCCACACTGTTCCCATTTCCTTTGCCTTTATTCTTACAGAGAGAGTTTTGAAAGGTCTAGAGTTTCTATAGTTTCTGGCTCTCTGAGCAGGTCTACATTTTTGATATACCCTTTCTTTTTCCCTGCATGTCCTTTCTGAACAAGCTGTGCCCTTTCCTATCAGTATTCCAGTCATGTGAGTTGTTCCCTGAAATCTCCTGTTATATAAGGAAAAGTGAACACTATGAGGTCCTTTTCATAACTTCTGTAATTTGACAATCCCTCTTTATTAGCACCGGGTCTGTCATCTTGGTTTACTGCCGGGAAAACAAAGATTTTCACCACATGACATAATAACTATAAAAAAGATTCAGATGGCTGTAAATAGTGCAATAAGACTAATTTTCAGTTTATTGTTTCAAGATGACTTGAGGAGGTTTAGCCAATTAAAAATAGCAAGTGCTGGGCTAATGTAGATTCATGCCTCATGCTGACAATATACCTGGGGACAGTCTGTACAGAAAGCTGTCCTGAGATGGAAGAAGTCGTGCACTGGGAGCTTGGAAAAGGGATAAAACAATGGAGATTGTGGTGGAAGAAATAAGTAGGTGGAAGTGTTGGAGAAAAGAAGTAGATGACATCTAGCCTGGTCCATCTGGCACCCACAGGCAGGATCTAGCCCTCTGGGACATTTCCATTGCCTTGTCCTTGGAAGAGACAGGTAATGACTTTTCTGGGAATAAGCTTTTGTAACAAATTCCTTCTCCTGGGCTGAGCCCAATGCAGACCTAGGCACTAAATCCCTGTGAAAAGAAAGGGGTGGTTTGTGGGAACATCTGTTTTCAGATGTTCAGATGCTGAGCATCCAGAGCAGCCAAGGCTAGATTATCCTATTAATATGTTGCTCCTATAACTAACTTTATAGCCATATTTGGAAATTAATGATTTGATATTTTTGTCTGGTCTAGAAACAGAAATAATACCATAACCCTTTTTCAAGACTGGCTCATGGCTATCTTTCTATGGCTAAAACCAAATCAGATCCTCCTGAACAGTTTTTGTTGTCTTGTTGTGAGAAAAAAAAATTGTACTCTTTTCTTGGGGGCTTGCTCTGTAAGGTACAAACTGGAAAAAACTCAAGAGGACCATTCTACCTTTGGAAACAAATGGATGCTTAATAATTGCATGTTAGATAAGAAAGACTTGACCCATTAGAACATTGTAATTTATTTTCTTTTTAAAACAACAAAATTAATCCCTTCAGATTTTCCAGTCAATCTGCTTTTGTGAGACTATTAAAGAACCCCTGAAGTGGAAGTGGGTAATATTTTCTTGTCTTTTTTTTTCCTCCTCTTGCTTTCTTTAAAGGAACCCTAGAATCAGCTTTTAAGGAAGAACCAAACACTTAAAGAAATAGGGAAGTGAATGGTTTGTATTCAAGAAATCCATAAACCTTCACTATTTTAAGGATCAGATCTTGCTATTTTCCCTTTTCTCTTAAGTTGCTTTCATTTTCCACGTGGTTTTCTGAGAATGTGATTATTTTGGTTTCTGGCCATGGCCTTCAGTACCAACTGCTGGGAAATTTGTTCTGTCACCTGTTACCAGAGTGCCCCAAAAAACATTTTCAGCAGCCACATTTATGCATTTCCAAAACATTTAACATCTGACTGCAACAAACAGTCAATCCTTTAGTCTACCTGGCAATGCACTGTTGACTGTGAATGTATTCTAAATGATTGCATGCAAAAGGATTGAGTCATTGCTCACCTATGATGGTTCTCAGATCATCTTAAGTGAGCAGCTAACTGGAAATGTTTGTTGTGTTCTTTTAGAAGTTGCTATGGGAAAAGAGAAAACATTCTGTCATACTGGGGCTGTTCCTGAGGTTCAAGTGGTGTTTCAATAGAAGCAGAGCGTGAAAGAAGCACAGAGAGACGTGATGTTTGATGATTAAAGCACAAATATACAACAAGGCTATTCAGTAGCAAAAGTTCCCAGTCACCTTTTTAGAATGGTGACTTCAATAAGAACAGAGAAGCTTTTGGGTGTCTCTTGGGAATGAATCCACATACAACTGGGTACCCTGTGGTACAAAGCTTGTCCATGCTGTATCTCCTCATCCAAACCCAACTATTAATAACCTCGGTTGGATGTGGAACATTCTACTGTGAGAACAAGCTTTCATTATTTTCTTTGATGACTCAATGGCAAAGTTCAGTGGAAAATTAGCTCTAACCTTGGGCTTGAGGACTGAGAAGCAGAGAGTGCTGTCTCAGCAGTGGTGCAATGAGAGAATCTGTGTCAAAAAATGTTGGAGAAAGGAATTTTAGAAAGAGAATGGAAAAACCACACTGCAAATTCAGTTCCCCAGGGAAAATCATAGCCACTGAAAATTCAGCTTGGAAGGATATTACATTTTAATTCTTTATATTTTAATAACTTACATTAGAGACAAGGAGAAGGAAGGGTTTTAGTTAAGTACTTTTTACTTTCTTTGGGAAGTACTTTCTTTTCTTTTGTAGTTTTTAGGATAAGGAAGTGGTGGAGGACTGGGACTGGATCTGTGGGAGGACTTAGCAAGGAATGGATTCCTAAATTCCTGGTTAGGTGCTGAAGTCAAAAGCCAATGCTGCCAACCCCTGGAATTGCCTTCTGAGCATTAAAATTCTTAAAGTACCCTCATTTCTGGTCATGACCATAATTTTGTCAAGCTTGATTGGGGTTTAAAGGGAGACTTGGATCTCAATCCCTGCTCCACTGAATATTTAATATAAAATAAGAATTATTAATAAAGCAGGGATTAGATAGGACTCTGCTCTCTCTGGGGAGTGCCTCACGACTAAGCTGTGGAGTACACCTTGCCTTTCTGACTGGCTCAATACTTAATTATTTAATCTAAGTGGAACAGATTCAATAGGCAAGAATGATCATCAAGGAGGCACTCAAAGTGCTCTTCTGGAAGGCAAAGAACTGCAATCCCATGGGCAGAAGAGTGCTTTGAGCCAAGGCCTGCTATATTCTGGGCAAATGCTGTATCTACTTCAGTCAGCTTTAACTTCTGGGAAGACCTGTGAGAAGTGGCCCAGCCTTGGCAGCATCTGTCTTCTAGTGAGGGTCTGCAGTGAGAGGACTGAGCATTCTACATGGACCATAACAGTAAGGCCACCCCCTTCCCACTCACCTGATAAAAAAAATGAGTTTACTTGCTGTTGCAGGCTAGATTTCTTTTCATAGCTACAATACTTTTGCCTAGCAGCATCTTCTCTAGATCATAAATGGCATCCACCAGAAGGGAATGATTTGAGGTGTCTGTAAATATTCCTTGTTCAGTTTCACAACATCACTTTGGAAGGGTGAATAACATTTGGGAAAATGGGAAATGGCATCTGCAGCAACCAGTGGTTGGTTTGGGTTTTATGGTAAATTTATTACAGTGGTGCCTAGAAATCACCTGAGATTAAGCTAGGAACTGTGTATGTGCTAATTAAAAGGTATTCTGACATTCCTTGTGCCATCAGCCTTACTGTCTATATAGCCAGGACAAAGTTTGAGAGGGAAAAAAGACACATTTGTATTTGCACGAGTTCATGAGCTCAGTGACAGGAGCAGAATTAAAATCCATATCTGTCCTTTCTGAGAAGAGAGCTCTACCCACTAGATCAAGATGTCTATCAGAGTTCAGAGATTAATTTAATTTTGAAAAAACCCCAAGCACTTACTCGCGATGTCACTCTCATGCAGTGTGCAGAGTAAATTGGTTGCTAAGTTAGAAGGGGTCCTGAGGGATTTGGCTCTCAAACCTGTGCTTTGATTACTCAGCTGAGCTGCTTATACCACCCACAGTGCCTTACTCTACTGACACTTGGTTGGTTTTTATTGAGGAGTGAAAGGGAGCCTGATCATGTGGAGTCTAAGTGCAATCAGTGGCTTTGGATCAGTCCCGAAGACCGACGAGTGTGTTTCCACTGCTGTTCTCTGCCTAGTTCACTGAAAAAGATGGGCTCTTCTCAGTACCCTTCCATTTTTATGTTTGCTGGTGGCAACTCACCACCTACCTCATTGAGCATCCATTTTGCTCCTTGGAGGATGAGGTGAGCAGCAGCACACACACCCCTGAATGCCACGGTCAGAATCACCGTCCCTCAGCTGTCCGCAGGAATGACAGCCCCAGCACTGGTTGGGTGGCATGGACAGGGTGGGAAGGACTGATCAGTTTCAAAGTCACTGGAAGGACTGATCAGTTTTGATTTTTGTTCATAGTCAGAATTCTGCATGTGGTTTCCCACCAACTCTCCAGTTCCAGCTCAGGGGTTAGGGAACGTTACTTGTAACTGAAGCTACATTCAACTCTTCCCAGCATTAGTCTGAAATGTTAGTGACAGGCTTTTGGATTTATTTGGTTTTATAGAATGTACAAAGTGTATTTACTGCAAGTAGCTAGTGTATAGTTTAGGAATCATGAGAGAAATTTCAGCAAAAAAGGCCTATTTGTCAGGGTAACAGTTTGAATTGTTGTGAGGGATTTTTTTTTTCTTTCTTTAGACAATATTTCCTCCAATTATTATGTAATCTTGGCTATTGGGTCTGAATTGAGTTCTTACTTCAGCAGGCATCATGACTGTAAAGTGGATGTCAGAAGTCTTAGAAGGATTAGTGCACCACGTACAACCAGTAAAATTGATTTGTGAATTAGGGGTCCCCTTCACAGGAGTAATAAAGTTTTCTTTCTGCCAGTGGTGAAATTTCTTTTTTGTAGCTGTCAGTGTAGTTGCTCTGCATCGGTGTAAGGTATCGACAGTGTGCTCAGGGCAATAGCAGAAAAGGGCAGGGATTAAATAAGGGGAAGGGAGCAATCTCAATTGAGTAGAGCTGTTCCAAACCAATTGCAGGCACAATAAAACTATAAGGCCCAACCCTGCTCTTGGAAAAATGTTCCTAGTGACTTCAGTAAGAGTGCAATGATTTTATATGATGATGGTAATGAAAATCCATCTCAGAGGTGCTGAAACCTGTACTTCTGGCACACTGGGACCTCAGAACAGCTATGGTAATTATCCAGCTCAGAATTCCCTTCCTTGATGGATTGATTAGTGCACTCTGCAGGGTCTCAGCTGGCGCAAACCCTGGATAACAGTTCATCTCTGACTGAGCACCAGATACAGAATTATCCAAATCCTGCACTGAAGTGAATGTTGAAAGAAAAGCAACCACACAAAGCGGGATGAAGAAATTTGGAGTGGAAGATCCCCGGTGAGCAAGAGTTTTACTGCTCAGGAATTAGAATTTAATTACGAGAGCAGGAAAAGGGAAGAAAGATAGGGTTTGGGTTTTTTTCAACAGGAGACTTAAAGGGTGAGTGCATGTTAAATGGACAGCTTGATTAACAATCAGTGAATAAAGTTAATGCTGCTCTTGCAAGAAGTCTATCAGAAAAATTTCCAAAGGACTCCATCCTGCCATCACCCGACAACAGGATTGATGCAGGAGTGCTCAGGGGAATGAGGCTATATAGGAGCTTATAAGGACCAGCAGTGCATCCCATGGATCTGATGACAGCAGCTGTGGCCTCATGCAGTACCAGTTCATTGCTGCTTGCTCTTTGCAAAAACCAAGCATGAAAACCTAAATGAAATCAAGTCATGCTGAAGTGGTTCTGGGTGAGCAGTGCTTCTGGGGTCTCTGCAGCCCAGCTGAAGAGATTGATCATGTTGGGGCAGAGAGCAAGAACCCTAAGTGTAGACTGAATTGATAGGTAGGCTGCATACAGCTAGTAATGTCCCAAAGGCTTTTCCATCTACAGTGGATATAAAAATTTAATCAGACTTGAGATTTTTTTTTATTTTCCAGACATTGTCTAAGTGGTAACAGGTATATACTTTAAAAAAAATAAATACATATATATTGGGAGAAGGAAAAAAATAGAAAGGAAAAAAAATTTGTGCTGGTTTTGCTTTCTTCCTAATTAATTAATGCCAGGACTGATCATTCAGTGTATATAGATGTACAGATACACAAAAAGATGAACTTTAGGCAGAAGAGTAACAATATCTGAGCTTTGAAAGGTGTGTGTGAAGAACATTCTGTTAGGCTGCTTCTAATTTCAAAGGGCAGAGTATGAGAAGGGATCCACAGGAGAAATTTAGAGGGTACTTTACAAGGCAACAGCCATTCTGTTTTCTGAGACAGCAGGGCACAAGGATAAAGAAAGATTTTTAGCAGAGTTTATGAAGTTCTGGTAGGGCTGGACCTCAATAGCTGCAAAGACCTGTCCCTGCCCCAAAGTGTTGCTTCTTCATGTCCCCAATTTCACAGTATAAAGTTCAAGCAATGATAGTGACTTTGTTTTTAAGGTTGCAGAGTTTAAGTTGTGCAGTATCCCTTCCCCAAAACCAACATGTATTTGATTGTGCTCTATATCTTAGTGTACTAGAACTAATCTACTAAAATATTCATGTAGCAAAGAAAAATGGGAATTAAAAAAAAAAGTATGTGCAGTGTGTCAGAATTAATGTGCCTAGTGGAACATTAACTTTTGTATTTCCAAGATTTCTTAACCTTGCCACCTTAATGGTGTTCTGAGGCAGCATTTTACATTTAGTATTTTTCTCTTTTAAAGTTCAAAGACAAAATGAAATAAGGATGGGAAGGGGAGGGGTAAGTGGAAAAAAATAAAAGAGGACCAGGAACAATAGAGCTGAGTCTTTTGCTTGGTGAGTAAAGCTCATAAACACCTTAGACTAATCATTTCAAGCATAGATGAAATTCAGAGCACGCAAGCATAGAAGGCTGTGCAATAATTAGGCCAAAAAAAAAAGACTTAATGAGATTTAAGCGATACATATGTGGAGCTGACCCTTAGAAAGTCTTAAATGAATTTCCCCCTCACATGGCTGCTCTTCTAAATGGATGTGCATGAAACATTAATACATCCTTGTGAAAAATTACATATGTCTATACTTTATTTTCATTTTTTAGCTATGTATTTCTGCTGCACATGTGCTGGAACCTGTGCTTAACAGTGAGCAGTCTTTATTAATGCAAGATTTTTAAAAATATGAGGTATTTGTAGTGTTACAATCTTCTGAAGATCCAAACTGTATGAATGATTTTCAAAACACTGAAACTGAGTACCTAACTCTGTTCTTCCCTCAACTACAAATTACAGATGAAGCTTTTTTATGCTCTGATTCGAAAAGAAATAATGAAAACTTATTTTTGTCAACAAACCAGACAGGGGAAATCATATTCCAAACTGAAAATTTTATAAAAATTGAGAGTGTGAGAACAAAAGAGAAGATGCAATGAGGGAGGTTCATAATGAAAGCAGTTTTACAAGTGTAGCTGCAATGGGCATACTAATCACTTGTTCTATCAGGATAGAGGGGACTTCTAAACCATCATGGGATTATATGATGGTACATCAATGTACCTAATCCATCTTCCAGGTGTTGGTGCACCCTCCCCAAGGCTGTCCCAAGTCCTACGTTTTCCTGGAGGTACAAGGGCTCTGTAGGGTTATCAGGTCTTTCTGCACAGAGGTGCTTGAAGGAGGTTGTCTCCCCAGTAAAGACCATCTTATGTTAGGGCTGAGGTGGTGAACTGGAATCTTAACAGAGAAAAAAAAATCCCCAAAGCATCCTTGATTCAGTAAAATAAACATGTATCAGTTGTTTTAAAACATTATCTTTTAAAATGCATTTTTTCATTAAACAGGAGAGCTCAAGCTTTAAGTAGTTCCTTCATTTTCTGGCTTAACAAACTCTTTGCAGAATTGAATTGTGCATAAATAGTCATAGCCAAGGACATGAAGATATGAATCAATACTTTAAAAAAAATAAAAAAAACAAAATAGAAAATATTCCAGAGTCTTCCCTGTCCCAGATTTCCCTATAAACTTGAAGCCTATGCAGTTCTTCAACATACACTTTTAATCAAGGACATAACGAAGTGTGTTCTCAGGTCACTGAAATGAACAAGATGTCTTGTCTCTAAGTTTAATTAAAAGATTTCTTCATTGAATTGTGTGGTACAAAATTCTCATTTGTTTTATGTTTGTTGTAATTAAGTGGTCTCTTGTCATGCAGCTCTATGCACTTCCCTCCTGAACCTGCCTGTATTTTAATCTGTATGAGAGGCTAAAAGGCACAAATAGGACATTAATCTTCCTCAAACAACTTTCTTGCACAGGTTTCCAGCTAAATAGAAATCTGCTGATTTCTGAAAAGATGCACCTCTAGTGAGCATGGACTGGCTTGTAGCTTCTCATTACCCCTGTTGCCTGTGCCCTCTTGGCTTCTTTATCTGTAACTGTACCATGGACTAAAGTCACTCACAGATTTTAAATACATATTTAATTGTAAGCCTGTGCTTAAATCCTGTGGGCTACAGCAGAAGTTAAGGGCTTATAAGAGCTGTGGTATGTAGGGATTAGATCCATGTACCTTTTGGTTCAGGATGTTCCAAACAGGGACAGTTCCCCTCTTTGTGCTTTCTGCCTTGTACCACCAAAATGGTACTCAGCTACCCAGGAGGAGGTGTCTGTCCTTTGGTAGCTGTCACTGAAAATGTGGTCCCTGGGTGTGCAAAGGTTTGATGTCTATTCATTGTTGACAAGCAAAATTGCACTGGGCTGTCTAGTTAGTAGTGTATGGACAGCAAGGATGTTTTGCCCTGTGGGATTCATGGGAGTTTTTGAGTGATTACAGAGTGTCCAGACATCATGAATGCTTTTGGGTTGTCCAGTGCTGGGAGCTAGATGTAGAGCCCTTCCTGGGAAGGAGTGAGTGATGATTTAGTAACTCCATTATTGGTCACCAGCCCCTGCTTCATTGTACACCTGCCTTTACTGTATCAAACTGATGTGAAAACGAGCTGTGGAGGTGTTTATTCTTTTACTCAAAAAAATCCAGATGGATTAGGCTAAAAACAGAAGGGCTGCCATCTCGGATTAAGCCAGATGAGCTGGGGGTCCATCCAACCCTGCATGCTGACTAAAGGTGAAGCACAGAGCTGCTTCTGTGAATACATACTCCCACCAGTCAGCACACTAAAGATTAGGAACTTTCTGCACACATGGCTGCACCTGAATTGTCACATTTAACAATCTACAACAAAACTGTTCTCTGTGAATTTATTGGATCCTTTTCAGATGTCTGCAGCACCCTCTGGAAAGGACTCCCATAGAGGACTCCAGTTCTCTTCCTATTTTTCCTGTGATTACTCTAGGAACACTCTGTAGGGCTGTTACTACGATACTCTGCAAGTTGATATACAGGGTATACACAGACTCAAAAGAACAATTCCATAGAGCAATTCATTAGAATGAATCAGAGATGATGCTCCAAGGGCTCCATAAGGAGAAGGCAATTGGGTGGGATAAGCAATAATCTTTGAGAGTTAAATTTCATCAGATGTGCCTGTCTTTCTTGAAGTGGCTGAGCGGTGTTCAGCTGCAGAGAGAGATATAAGCAGTGTTTGTGCCAAAGCAGAAAATGGATGTGCACATTTCCCATACTTCTTCTGCAACCTCCTGGGTGCTCTGTGAGGTTTGGCTGCCCTTGATTCCTGCTGCAGATGAAGAAAATGAGCTCCTTGCAGAAAATGCATCGTTCTTTGGTGTTTAATGTAGATGGCAATAAAAACACTGAAGAGCCCTAACTGTGATCTTACAATTCTAAATGCCATGCCTTTGTTTCCTCTGTCATTCCCTTTGTTTCCTCTTTATATAAAATTTGGACCACAGAGTTCAGATGCTGCAGAAAACCTCCCGTGATCATTTAATTCTTGGGTATACTGTGATTTCTTTTCATCTTCCACTAAAACAAACACCCTGTACATAACTCTTTAAGGCAAAACCAAAAATCCCTCCTATTTTCTGATTACTATTAGCTTTTCACCTGTCATTCCATTTCTTACTGAAATCCTGCCAAGGCATCCAAGCCAGAGTGAACATGTATCAGTAGGGACCTCCAAGAAACACCAGCTACTTCAGTGCTTGGCATATGTTTCTCTGAATCAACTCTGAGCAAAACAGGACGGAATCAGAGTAATGGAATTGGACCTGGGGTGTTAGAGGATTTGCATTTGGCAGCAACACATCACGTTTCTTTCCATTTGTGGTGATTAAAAAACCCAAATCACTTTCTACAAGAGAAACACTATGTGGTCTTGATTCAACTGTAGTGCTGGGTGAAGGTGTTTCGGATGTACTATGTAGCAGGTTTAGCTTTTCCATGGGATGCTGCCTTTGTTTTCAGGTTCTGCCATCTGTATTTGACTCATTCCTGAGTCCTCACAGGCAAAATGATACTTCACTGTAACCTGAAGATATGTCTGCAGTAATACAGCCATCTCTCCAGCCCTTCTCCTGCACCCTGTTACTGACTCACGATCTGTATCTATTCCATGTGATACTGAAGCTCTGCTATCCCCATTTTCATAGATGAGGGATGAGTAATTAAAAGACTTGCCCATTAAAAGAATTTTATGGCAGAGAGTCATACACATGCTTCCCTGAGCTGGGATATAATTGATAAACTCCCTGGTGTACTGGCTGAAATTTCTTTAACTGTCTCATCCCATTTCCTATTCTCATTTTGTCTTTCAGACTAACAGCTAAAGCTGTCGCTGTTCTCCTACCAATCCTGGGAAGCTCGTGGATCTTTGGGATTTTGGCTGTCAATGCCCATGCATTAGTATTTCAGTATATATTTGCTGTTTTCAATTCACTACAAGTAAGTACCTGGTGGGAGAGTTTGTGGCTCCTGGACTGCTGCTGAGATGTAATAAATGGATCATTAGTAATGTTTTCACATGCTTGCATTTATTGGATATTTTTTATGTTCCCTTCTCTGACTTTTAAGTCTGTGCTGGCCATACAGTGCTGGCAATTGTTTAGTTTCTGTATGAAGAGAGCTTTCATCCCACTCCTTAGTGCTATCCAGTAGCAATAATTAAATAAATGAGACAGCTTAAGAAGTGAAATTCATTCTTCCAGCACCATGTACGACAGGCAGGATTCTTCAGTAGTAATGCCAGGACAATTTTTCAGTGTCAGTTTGAGGCTTCATTACTGAGACTAAATGAAAGAGAACAGTTTTGTGGAAAAGGTGCAGTATAAGGAGAAAAATGGAGCTGTTCTGCATGGTGCAAGTGAGTCTTGCATGCAGGCAACTAGACCCTCGTCTTCTTCACTCACTAATCTAGAAACAGCTCTGTCCAAGAAAGAAAATAAGCTACTGGCTAGCTTTAAGCAGACATTTCAATAGAGGCATCAATCTATAGGTGTGTTATAATTCATTCCCAAATAATGGTTACAAAGGGGGAGAAGGAATGAACTCCCATAAATCCTTTTTTGTCTCAGGAGCAAATAGCACTACTGTCTGAAGAAGGGCAAGGGACCTTTTCACTTTCCATTGAATAAAAAGTGGAAAGACAGCAAAATTTTGTTGTGAAAAATGTTCATAACACTAATGCCTTGCTTTTCTAATGTGAAAAATATTGATCTGGTGTTTCCCAAGGAGCATTTCCTTCTGACTTTATCTTTTCAAGCATAGAGGGAAGTTCTCCTGTTGTCATGAAAACAGAATTCCTGCTTTTATTCAGCCAGATTTGTCCTTTAGGACCCCATCAGTTCAGAGGTGCTATTTTACAGGAAAAGCCTCACAGTAACTTAATGCTGCAAGTTTAACATGGGGGAAGAGTTTGGCCTATTTTTTCATTATTTATAATTCTCCAGCCACTTGATACTTGCTTTATACAATACTGTGAGAAATGCATTATTGTATTTCAGTCTTCACCTTACTACCTTTTATCTCTTTTCAGGGATTTTTCATGTTCCTGTTTCATTGTCTTCTGAATTCAGAGGTGTGTAATGAAGTAGTACTAACAAATTCAGGGTTACCAAATTCAAGTAACATGAGTATAAACCAAGAAAAGACTTTCTCCATAATCATTGCCTACACCCTCTTTATCACAACATCATGACACTGGTCGATCACTCCCAGCCAGTAATCCTTGATGAACATCACCTACTTGCCTAATCAACAACTGTCTCACTGTCAGATGAGTATTTTCCCCTTGGTGCAGAATCTTTCTACACCTGCAGGGAAATTCATTCAATAGCTTTAATTCCAGAAGGCTGGCAGTGGGCTCCCATCCCCGTGGCATCTGAGTACCATCGAGGGTATGTGAGCTCCAGGGAGAGCCTGCCCAGGTGGAAGAGCTTGTTGTTCAGGCCAGGGCTGTACATTTAGTTAGAAAATGTTGATAAAACAGCTGATTTAAAGGCTGATAAAAATGGATATATTGGCACCTTTTGTCTTTCAAAGCTTTCAAACCAGAACTGCAAATACTGGGGAATCTATGCCTATATGCCCTGCACTTTGGGGTTTTTTGCTATTAGTATTTTTTATTTTTAACAAGATGAATGGCAATACAGTAATACTTTGGACATCTGGGAGGGTGGGATAATCCAGAAAACATGAAAATGTTGCTGATGAAATGGAACTATGTGAAGCTGTACATTGTATAGCTTCGCATGCAGATGGCTTTGTATTTAAGGTATGTCTTCTTGAAAAGTAAAACTAAACTTTAAAGTAAGACCATAAATAAAAAGAAAACTGTAGCAATGGGTTGTTTGCTTTTTTTTAAATACAGTGACAGGAATGTTGAGGAAGGATAATGGGGAAATGATTTACACCTGTGAAAATAAACACAACTCCTTCAAAAGAAACCCTCTTTCTGGTGTTATTTCTCCCCCAAAGGTTAGAGCTGCCTTCAAGCACAAAACCAAGGTCTGGTCCCTTACCAGTAGTTCGACTCGCAACATCAATGTGAAACCCTTCAACTCAGACATTGTAAGTATTTGTCTTTCCTTTTTTTTTCACTTTTTTCTCCCCCACCCCCCTCCCTGCAATGCACTTGAAAGTGTTCCACATTAAATTCTTCTGGAAAGAATAGGACACAAGAAGGCACCTGGGTATTTTTAGTACCTAAACTAATGCATGGTGTGGGCAGGTGGAATCAGCAAGTGTTAAGCTGTGGCTACATTATCTGTTTTGAAAGCAAAGGACAAATTTTGCCTTCTGGTAAACTATCAAATAAAAAGTAAGTGAAGGTTTCTGAACTCTCAGGGAGGGTTTAATGAGGCTATTCCCACCAATTGTAATGGACTTCATATTAGGCATTCAAACAGCATTTTGGCAGTATATTTGTCTGGTGATTATGTCTTTTTGATATGGCACTTTTACATTTAAGCCTGAGGAATCAACTCTTAAATAAGTCAACACTTGAATATGCTCTCCTAGCTCTCCTTAAATTTGTTTTTATAAAGAACCTGACTTCTGAAATGAGAGGTATTATTAAGTGATTGCTGCCAATCACCTTAGAGCCTGACAATAACTGTTTAAAAATCCTTTATGGCATATGCTCTCAGGACTGTGTGACAACACTCTAATGTAAATAGATGCTTTAAAGCTTTTATTTCATCCAGTCAAGAGTAGTTTGCAAAATAAATAAATCCATTTTCAATATTATTTTGTTTTCCAGATGACTGGGAACAGGCCAGCCACCACCCCCACCAAGGTGAACACCTGGGATAAGAGCACCAATTCAGCCAACCGCATTGATTTATCAGCAGTCTGACAGTAATACCAGCTACTCAGTGAAAACCAAGCCATACATTCAGGACCTCTGACACAGTGTCCACCAGTCTGTTCTCTTAATACCAGTAGAAAACTGTTTTTTTTTTAATCACTGCCTAAGAAATTGGGAAATTGCCATAGTGTGTTGCTGAGCCCCCTTCTGCTTGCCTTCGAAAGCGTAGCACGTTCTGCTGCTTGGCTATTAGTGGTATCTGTAAAAATAACTAGCACAAATATACACTGGATGGTTTTGTCAGCAATGATGAAAACATGAGGTATGCAAAAAGGGACTTATTGCTCCCTGAATCATTCCAGCTCCCAGAACTGAGGAAAGGCAAGATAACCTCTGGAAAGATGGATTTTTATGCTTAAAAAGAAATGCTTCCCATTGTGATGTTGTAATGGGGCTATTCTCGTCTTGCTGTGCACTCTGTTTACATTTATTACCTTACAGAATCCAATTATCAAAGTGAGGCTTATTCAAAATAGATAGTGCAGTGATTAATTTAAATGCCACAAGGAAGCCAGGACTTGAGGGAGAAACATGTTCCAGCTACTCAGCTCCCAGCATGGATGTGGAATTAGCAAAGTTAATATACTGATGTGCCCTGTGCACACAAACAGCATATGTAGCATGGCCTATCAGTATTTTAGATATTCCTGTTTACACCATAAGAGATGGCTAAGCTTGTCCTATAGCAGAGCACAGGATTTCTGTTGCTGATTTGTGTCTGCTGACATATCAAAATACAAAATATTTGTATTGCTTTGCCTGAAGCCTTTGGATGCAATCAACAACTGTCCATCAAGTGCATTTCACAAATGTGCTGTAGCTTTTGGAATTCAAAACCTTGCACTGTGACTTACTGTTCTCCTTTTGCTGGTCAAATCGACACTGAATTCCAACTTCAAAAATGTAACATGATGATATACTGTGAAGACAGCCAGACTACAAATAAGTCTATGCATTGTTACCTACAGACATCTTTTAAATAGGTCTCTGCAGAGTCTTTTGTGGTTTCAAGCCATACTCAACACTTAACAGAAAAAAAAACCTCAAAACACTGTGATTTTTCTTTTGATCAGTGTTTTGTAGGTTCTCAGGGTGGCATTTGGAGCACAAGGAGGTCCAACCTCAGCTGTGCCAATGATGCACCTTTCCAGCTGGGGGTGTTCAGAGCCCTAAATATGTGTCTTGCTGGATTTACTCCAGAGCCATTTCCAAAGGTAAAGGTCCCTTTGCAGCCATGTCCTCTCTTCCCAGCCCTATCTTGTTTGCAGTAGCTGGCTCCCTAACACACCAGGTATACTGCTTTGTGGGGGGAATTACCCAAGTAATTAGCTTTCCTGATACACCCAGCAGTCAAAATAATACAAAAGGAAGGAATATACAAATCTTCATCCTCATTTTTAGATAAGAATGTATTGTGGGGTTTTCTTTTTCTTAATTAAAGGATTGCATCTTCAGCAGCTCAGCCCATTCCTGGTACCAGTGAAGCTAGCCAGGTATCTGCTATTGATTTCCAAGAGAAAAGGTATTTTCACTCTAATGTGCAGGGTGGAAATTGTTTATTGGGTGGTAAATGAAAGTAAATTGATCTTTAGGGAACAGAAAACATCCATCAATTAGGACTGATTTAGTGAAGTGTTTCATCCAAAAGAAATGGAGCTGAAAGTTTAGAAAATATCAATGCATTTCATTTTCAGTTGATCCAAAGCAAGTTTTCTTCATGTTTCCTTTCTGCACTAGAACAAACAATCTGTTTCACTTCAGCCCAATCTTTTCCACCTCCTGTGTCTCTCCCATCCTGGCCAAGACTTGTTGGTATGCTCACCAGACTGAAACCCCACAGTGCAACAGAGTTTGCCTGTGGATATAATTTAAAATATACTAAGAAATTATCTTAGTTTCACCAGATATATGTTGGATTTCTGCAGCTAGACCAGAGCAGAATGTGACATGCTGCACATCACATGTAAATGTGTATGAAATATGTAGGCTTCTAATCTTGTGTTTCCTAGTGCTAAATTGCTCGAGCTGTTGACAGGTAACTCTGAAAGGAGGGTCAGTGTTTAATAGCTAAATAGCTAAAGATCTATGTATTTTGGCTTTTGTGCATGGCTTTTTCCTAGCCTTTTCTACATTAGACTGTCTTACAGCTGTGCAAACATATGGGCTTTTCTTGGCCTGAGAATGGTGATTTTTTTTTCCCCCCAAAAGACACAGTAGGAGGAGCCCTTGGAATGTATGGAGGAGATCGTAACAGTACAGTACTGTGATAGTAGAGTTCAGTGTTTGTGTGCAGACAACATATTTAAGCATATTTTTTTATACTGGAGCATGTGTTTTTTTGTTGTGTTGGTTGTTTGGTTTGTTTGTTTTGTTGGTTTTTTTTTTTTACACTGTGACCATGGATATAGATTGAAACCCTCGTGACCATTTCAAGTCATTGTGTTATAGCTCAAACAGTTCTGTGAATGAACCAGAGGACATACAAAAGCTTTGGGTTTTAAGACAACCTTAAATTTAAGAATATTCCCCTCTACATAGTTTTGAGTTCCTGCAATTCCTCCTGTGCTGATAAACAGTGGTCAACTATGTCATAACCCAAGGTCCATTTGAAAGGAACATTCCACATACAAATGATAGTACCAAATGACAGCAGTTCAAAGGGCTAAATCTGCTTTTCATCCAGGTATTGTGAAATTGTTCACCAAAAGATAAGAGCATGAGGATGTTTTTTATTTTCATACCTTAGAATGTGACACAGATGTATTATATAGTGGGGGAGCATTTATTATCTTGTATCTACTGAGACCCACTGTGGATAACTCACATCCCATGCTTTAACTTTTGAATGTTACTTGTGATGAGGAAGATTATCTTGTTTGTCACATGAGGTTGGGAGTGAGAATACTGTATTTATAATGATAGGGTGGGGTGGGGTTTCTTATGTTTTAGATAAACTAGTAAAAAACCCACAATGTACAAATGCATCCCATTGCCATCTAAGTCCATTTTTTTTGTTTGATTAAATGTGTTTTTGTTGTTACTGAATGCAGCAAATGTACTGAATAAGAACTGCTCAAATGAATCTTTAAACACTCTCTTCCTGTCCTTNTTTATAAATGCATATACACACACCCACTTTGATACACACATGCATTTTATATATATATAGGTACACTAAATATATGATATATGTGCACANAGTCTTTTGAAGCCTGAAAATCTTGCCATTTATTTATGGCCTTGTATATAGCAGTTTTTGCAATATTTTTTTCTTTTCAGGACAGCATCATTTTTTCAATGGTATGAAATCTTAATTGAATGAGATGTGAGTTTTAAAATAGGTAATGTAGCAAGAATGACTTTGCCAGTAAGTACTAAAATAATGTTTTGTTTTGTTGTTTTTCCCCCTCAAATAAATAAGAGATCTTAATTTCCTAAAAGAATTTTGTATTTGTTAAAATTATTTTTGACATGGGTTATAAACAACAGCATAAAAGCAATGGCTCCACTATTGTTGTGATTAAAGAACCACAGATTTACTCATATGAGGAGTCCTACTGGAAGCATCGGGTGCACACAATATTTTTGCATTAAAGTTTATGCCCACACAATACACTGAAGTAAGTAACACCCCTTTAAGAAAGGAGTTTATTTTATGAAGCAGCTGCCACAGATTATTTCTTATAACCCAACTACTCCAGCAACCTGCTCAAGATATGTTCCTAGGTGAAAAAATGACATTTATTAATATGACAAACTGTATCTGTCTCACACACAGCAGGGAAACTTCTTACTCTACCAGGTCTCTGAATATAACAGTCTGGGCATGTGTGTTTGTGTATATACATAAATATATAGACACACACATATGCATATGTATAAATAATATGTACATACTTGTAAATACTATANTCTGTTATCTTTTTAAAAATTAATGTATATTCTATCCCAATTTTATTACTACTACACTTTTATCTGGAAATGATAATGTAAATCCAGAAATGTTAGATCTCAGAGAACAGACAGCTCTAAAAGCTTATCAGCATAGGGGTGCAGTCCTGTAGATGATGTTTTCAAGGTTAAATCTAGTTCTGTTATGATTAATAGGCTTGCCAAGTGTCTCCTCTGTGTTGCATAGCTGTGTAGCTGTAGTGGGGTGATGATGGAACGTTAAATAGGAAGGGAATTATGTGAGGAAGAATAACCAGATCAATTATATCCTGAAAAATTAAAGATTGGAATTCAGATGAGAAAGGTGTTTCATCATCTTTCATTACTCATTACAGAGAAACTGTCCTCCCTTTGTATCCCCCAAATCACATAGCAAGGCACACAGAAAAGAATGCTTTCTGGCTATTCTCTGAAATGTCGAGGGTATTTTTAACATTTATCATTCAAGACAGAATAATAAATTACATAATTTTGGCACTGGTTTTCATCATGTTTGTCTTTAAAAATATTTTCATTCTATCTGTGTTATGCTTGGATGGCTCAGTGTAGTATGTCATGGATAGTTATTGCTATAATTGCCCTTGTTCACACAATTTTCTTTCTTAATAATCCCATATGTTCTTGGAATTCAGACGCCATATTTCATCTTGTCAAGGGTGATTACAGCACTAAGTGTACCACTGACATCAGCATATTCACCAGGTGCTGACACATGACAGAAATATCACAGAATCACAGGATGATAAGGGTTGGAAGGGACTCTGGAGACCATCTGCTCAGTGGCTTTTAGGCGTTGTTCAGTGCATCTTCACCAGGAGGTTCCTTGACTACTTGTTATTTTGCTAAGGGCAGTTCCCAACAGAGTAGTTGCAGCCTAATTCACCTATTCCAAAGGCAACTAAAATTTTATCTCCCTGTGTTATTTGCTGTGGTTACTGAACAAAAGCAGGTCTGATTGGGTATTGAATATGTTCCATTAAGCATGCACCAAGATAAGCATTTGCTCTCTCTGCTTACAAACATGGATTAATGTATAAAATTAATGTATAAAACAGTTCAATTAAAACTAAACAAATTCAAAAATTGAACCACAATGACCAACTCAGTGCAAAATCTTATGTTTAATTTGTGCTCATAACATTCTGGAGGAAAATGCACCAAAACCCTCCCGAAATTTTCTACCCTTCCAAAGTGTCTCAAGAAGAAAAAAAATCAAATGGTCCTTCAAAAACCTGGGGAAAAGGGGGAGTGGGGTGGGTGAGGAGTGTCAGATATGGACATGTGTTCCTGGAGGAAAAAGAGCAAATCTCAGTCCTCACACTGACCCACGGGTCTCTCGTACTCTCTGTTGATGGCTGTGTGGGAGGTTTCAGGATCTGAGGCTTGCATCTGCGAGTATTTGCACAGGGAGCTTTCTGCAGTAGAAAAGGGCATAATTATATCATTTTAAAAAGCCTGTGGACTATCTTTCTTAATTAGCAAGCTGAATATTGTGCATTTAGACTGTATATTATGCATTAAAATCTCAGATATGTGGTCAGTAGAATACACAACTAAATACAAGTTTATGTATCAAACCCATTATATAGAGATATTTTTCAGTCTTAACATTTTTATATGCTTAAAAGTCTGCTCAATGTTGCCTGTTACTAACAGTGGGTCAATGTACAGCATACAAAAGGTCTACCAGAATCAGTTCTTAAAAGCCAGCCTCTCCTTTATTTGGTGGTTACAAATATTTTCTTGTCTCTTCAGACTAAAGGGATATCAAATCTAGCAGCTGATTATCATCTGGCAAAAAAAAAAAATAGTTTGGTGCTGGGAACTCTCTAAGCAGCTTGTCTAAACCTTTACTGCTAATCAGTCATTAAGAAAAGTGTTCAATCACAGTCTGAAAAAGAAAAGTTAATTAGAGGCATCAAAACTTCTGAGTAGGACACATGGTACACGGAAAAATATCACCACATGGGAGACGTACAGTGTGTGGAGAAGGAAGCTGGTAACACCAACAACTGCCTCAGTCATGCTGGTGTGAAAGAGCTGTATCCAAAGATCTCATATCCAGAAGAAATTGATCAGGCTTTGGTAATACTGACAGCCAGATCTCTGATTATTCATCTTCTGGTGGTTTTACACACACATGAACCTCTACTGAACAGAACAAAGTTTTGAATGGTTACACCCACTGGCTTCAGTGGGTCTCTGCTATTCTTATGGTGGTTGCAGCTCCCAGCAATACCTTCCCACCCCCCTTTGCACCCCCCTCTCCCCAGTGCACTGACTGTCCACACACCAGCAGCCAGTTCCAGCATAGACATTCCCAACGGATTCCCACGTGCCCTGAGCCAGCACAGTACCACACTGTTTGACCCAAGAGCCCCACAGCATTGCAGCTGCTCTAAGGTCAGCACGAAACCCAGCCAGACTTTTCCTGCTGGATGTGGCTCAGCAGGACCTGCAGCAGGATGCTGCATTGCCAGCAAGCACCCAGAGACACAGGGCAAGGCAGGAAAGGTCAGAGGGTGACATCTGCATCAGTAAATGCTTCAGCATTACCTCATGAATGTGAACTCCTCATGAGCAGAGCTGTGGTTTTATTGATTTTACCTGCTGGATATGTGTTCTATTTCCTGCATTGCCCTTTTTACTTTCACTGCCTATATCATCTTCAGGAGCAACCCTCCAATAGTTAAAGAGGTTGCCCCAGAATAGGTGGAATTGGCGTCACATTTTGCAGGGAGGAGCACAGCAGGTCATTGTACAGCACTGCTGCAGAGCCAGGATCTGTGACATGCCTCATACCTCCTCTCTGCCACAGAGCATGTAGTTGCTGCTTCTTTCCATAACACTGCCAAGGAACTTCCTCTCTCTCAAACCCATTAAGGAAAATGAATAATCACAGAAGAAGTCATGTCAGTGCATTTGTCACAGACAAAAAGCCACACCAGTGAAGCAGCACAGTCTTTTCTTTTTTTTTTTTTTCCAGTAGGGGAGCAGGAATCACCCAGAGTGTCACAAATCTGGAGCTCTGCATTCTCTTCCACAGCATCGCTGGAATCTGCTCTCTGTCTGAAGGGCCTCCTGTGCACGAGGTACTCCTGTCAAAATCTGTTATTATTTACACTTAGAGACACTCAATACTGGACATATTTGTGCTGTAAAATAACTCATGCTGTGCTCTGCCATCTTAAGAGCAGAGCTTATTTAGATCAGAGTAGCCACTTAGGAGGATTTCAAAGAACAAAAAAGGGCAATATTTGCTCCATGACTTCAAGATAGTCACTTCTAGGAGTAATTTCCCTTTGAATTCACAGCAGTTGAAATCAAAGGAACTTTGGAAATCAAACTTATTTTCTAGTCTGTCAACAAACTCAACCCATGAAAGGAGCAGGCACTGAAGAGCCAGCCACTTGCTGCCTTGTGCAGTTACAGCTCTGCTCTGGGGCTCAGTCTCAGATGACAGCACCATACAGTTGTCTAACAGGAGCCCCACAAAAGCTGGCACATGGAAAGGGACTTGCCTAAGGCAGACAGCTAGAACAAAGCATGAGGCCAGAGAAACATCCTTGCTCCTGTTTTTTGCAAGCACAGCAGCCCTGCAGCCAGGCTGAAGCAACGCTCCCCAGCTCAAACCGGCTTCCTAGCCCTGACACAGCACCAGGTCCCTGCTCACCCTGCAGCGGCGCAAGTGCTGGAGCATCACTCACTCACCTGCACCTGCATCCTGCTCTGTCATCTTCCTTCAACCACCCAAACACTTCTGCAGAGCTTGTGTGAGTGCAGAGTAAACATGAGCCATAACTCATAATGACAAACAGTAAAACATGAGCCAGCAGTGTGCCCAGGTGGCCAAGAGGGCCAATGGCATCCTGGCTTGGATCAGGAATGGTGTGGCCAGCAGGACCAGGGAGGTGATAATCCCCCTGTATTCTGCACTGGTGAGGCCTCACCTCAAGTATTGTGTTCAGTTTTGGGCCTCCAGAACCTCAACATCAGGTTGATGTTGAGGTGCTGGAGCGTGTCCAGAGAAAGGGCAATGAGGATGGTGAAGGGTCTGGAGAACAGGCCCTACGAGGAGGCTGAGGGAGCTGGGGAAGGGTCTGGAGAACAGGCCCTACGAGGAGGCTGAGGGAGCTGGGGGTGTTTAGTTTGGAGAAGAGGAGACTGAGGGGAGACCTTATTGCTCTCTACAACTACCTGAAAGGAGGTTGCAGTGAGGTGGGGGTTGGTCTCTTCTCCCCAGTAACAGGCGACAGAACTCGAGGTAATGGCCTCAAGTTGCACCAGGGAAAATTTAGGTTGGATATTAGGAAGAACTTCTGTACTGAGAGAGACCTCAAGCACTGGAACAGTCTACCCAGGGAGGGGGTTGAGTCCAACCTCTTGAGGTGTTTAACAGACGGGTGGATGCGGTGCTTGAGGACATGGTCTAAGGGTAGACTTGGTGGCGGTAGGTTAATGGTTGGACTGGATGATCTTAGGGGTCATTTCCAGCCTTAAAAATTCTATGATTCTATGATTTTGTAGAGCAACTTTTAATAACATTTTCCTTCAAGAAAATGTTTGGGCTTACGAAGACCTAACCGTTCTTTCTGCAGGAAAAATACAGTCCCTCCTGGATGTGCATCAGTACAATAATTTAGCATGGAAAGAAATATCAGATAATTTTCTTCCTACGTATCAAAGCTCTTCATTTAATAGAGCTATTTTTCAGATAACAGCCTCAGTAATGGCACTACAAGAAATGCTCATTGGGAAGCTCAAAACAGCTAAACTCAAGTTTCCTTCTGTGTACTATAATTTGTGAAACATTGTACTTTCCAAGACAAGAAAGTAAGAATTTAGAGATGCAGTTTAAGGACAGGAAAAAAAAAAACCCAAACAAAACCCCAACAAAAAACCCCACTCAAACCCAGAAAACTGCCATGCAAAATGAGTAATTCAAAGGCAAACTACAGCTTTACTCCTTGTTTGGGCCAAGGGCCATAGACAGCAACTCACTTTGTTCTATGGAAGAGATGCACGAAGTACACTCTGCACACACACAACTTCAAACACACCCTGGTTGCCAGCACAGTAGAACCCTGGCCAAAAATATCTGATTTTAACCAAGAGACATCCCTTCAGAAACAGGGGGACACAGAGGATCTGCTGATGGGTCAGAGATCACATTGGGAGCACTGAAAGGGGCAATGCTTCCTCTTCTGCTAAATGAGAAATCCCCATAAACTGCCCATGGCTGGAGTTAAATCATCAGGCCCTGAATTCAGTTCTGTCCCTGGGTCTGTTTTTTTAACAGTTGTGGGGGAGAAAATGGGGAAACTGAAAGGAAATGAAGTGTTGCTCTGGAGAACAAAGTGGAGGTTTGGTTCTCCAAAAAGTATAGGACAGACATTTAATCTACAGACACCCA
The DNA here is from genome assembly GCA_013399135.1 of Heliornis fulica. Classification (NCBI taxonomy): domain Eukaryota; kingdom Metazoa; phylum Chordata; class Aves; order Gruiformes; family Heliornithidae; genus Heliornis; species Heliornis fulica. The sequence goes on along the minus strand of VXBZ01001195.1, from coordinate 371,759 downwards.
TCTTAAAGTTTGGGTTTTGTGCTTAATAATATTTGGGGCTGCTTTTTTCTGCCTTTTTTCTCAGCACTCTTTGTGCACAGGATCTCTCTGTGCCGGGCATTTCAGAACCTACTAATATCAATCTTGAACAAACACTTGAGCACATTCTCTTGGAAGTTGTTCTTACAGAGAGCCTTAAGGCAGGAATCCTATGTGATTCCCTGATTTATTCAGCACCAGCAGAAGATGACAGAAATTTTTGGTACTAAGAGCAGTGAGCTTTGGATCAGGCCCTGACTGACACTGGTATCGCTGAAAAAAAGGCTTAAATTTTAGTAAAGAAGGGAGAGGCAACATCTTAAAACAACCAGACATAGCAGTCAGAAACGAAGAGGATAAAAGCCTTTTGTTTCTACTTTTTCTATAGAGTATGAGCAGTTCCCAAATCTATTTTGAATCATCACAAAATTCAGAGCAAGAGCTTGGGGGGGGGGGGCGGTAAGAAAACTATCCTCTCAATTTACCCTCCATTATAATATTCAGTGTTCCTGGAAAAAGACAGTCCTGGTGTATGATCCAAATTACAGATACACACTGGTAAGAAAGCAAATAGGACAAAAAAATGTTATTTTAAATAAGGAAAGTGGGAGAAAAGGCACGTGTTTGTTATCTTGCTTAGAGCAGCCCAGTTCTCTGTCAGAAAAGGCAACATTTACAATCAGCTTTATGAGGAAAAGTAGATAAAAGAGAAAAATAACAGACAAAAGGTGGTTGAGGGGAAAATGAATATTTTTCCCTTCCTTTTATCTGGAAGGGAAAAAGCCAAAACTGAGGGAAGCTGCTCTTCTGCACCTAATGCGTGTTTGATTGTATGTAAGCAGAGGTTTACCAGAGGAGTGAGGTGGCTGCAGTCCTTCTTTCTCTCCCAATTATCACTGCCTGGAGAATCATGCATCCTTTGAATACTGTGATGCTGAAGCAGGTATGTGTAACCCAGCTCCACCATCCAAACTAGAGTAGCATCCACCTCTGTTTTCCAGCACGCATTTAAATCAAAAGGAAGATGCTAACACATTGTGAAACGACAACCTGCCAGTTCCAGAATAAGAAATGGGTCTGATTCCCTGTGCAAGACAGTTCTCACACCCCTGTCTGGTCACACTTACATCTAAGGAAAGTGCCTCACATTACACACATACCTGAACACTATACTGATATTGAGGTTAGCATGCACCAATATTATCCTTTGGATAAAAAGTACATTTACCTTTGTCACTGAAAGACTCGATTGTATGAAAAGCTTGTGTAGCTATTGGGCTTGAACAGGAGCCTCTTCCTTTGTAAGGTGCTCCACTCAGGCCATGTGGTGCCCATTACTCATTTTCAAGTGATCTAAATCAGAGATCAATTTTTTTATAGATCCCAATTATAAAAATAGGCCAGAGGCAAAAGTGGAGGTTTTGTTTTCCTTCAGATAAATAAATTCTATGCAATAAATGGTCTGTAATATCTTAAATGGCAAGTATTATCACACTGGTTCCATTTTTTCACTATTATATTTATTCCTGATAATCTTGCAACATTTTTTTATAATTTCCTCATTACTGCCAGCTATTACATGGCAGAATTTACAGCCTAAGGATACTTGTTTGCTGATGATACCCTTTTCCTTACAGTTAAGAAGAGGAATTAAAAGACTTATATCCAGCTGAACATAAATGAGTCATACACATCGATGTCAGAGTCTGTCTAAGGAATGATTTGTGACCACATTTTCTCTGCTTCTCATTCAGGCAGAAATCATTAGAAAAGATTTAATCAAGAAAGAGTAATGAACTTGAGAGAGCCTGGTCAGACAAATGAGAAAATCACTTGACTTCTGTTGAGAGATGCTGGAGTTTTTGAGTTAGACCCTACATTTTTTATTAAGTTAATAACAGTCTCAGTTGTCTATTTCATCTGAACTCCTGTTTCTCAGCTATAAGTCAAATTGCAAGTCAGATGCAAGTCTGCTATTCTTAGAGATCTCTGTATGCACATGGGGACATATTGATATGTATACATACCTTTAAACTTGTAGATTGGAATGTCTGAGCTATTTTGGCCCCAATATCAGAATTTTTTAACTGCAACCTTCCTGCAAACTGCAAATCCTGATCAGTCCTGGCTTGGAATGTCAGGATGGTTCTGAAAGCTGCCAGTACTTAGACATTGGTGACTTTGTCCAAGAAATTAGTCTTAGTAGGATCAGCAACCAAAGAGAAACAACATTAACCATCACCCCACAGCAGGGCAGCCCGAGCAGCATGACACCGACTCAGGCAATGCCAGATCTAACCTTCTTCATGAATGAACCCAGTGCCTGAGGAGGGATATGGGTTTCAAGGAGTTAATTCAGGTTGCTAGACCTGATTATATCCTGTCATGAGATACCAGCAGTGCTGCTCTTTTGCCTCTGTCCTGGCATACTGAGCACACAGACACTAGTCATTTAACAGCTACTTTAATGCAGTGGAAAGAAACAGCCTAGGAAATTTATGGATTTGGCTTACAATATAGGCATCAAAGGCATCATTTCAAGTGACTTACATGAGGACACTTGGCAACAAACTCCTTGGAAGGTCCCTCCTTCTGCAGGTAGTTGGTACTACACCTTTCAGACAGGTCGGTCCTTCAGTAGAACGGGCAGGTGGCCCAAACTGTGCTGAGTGACAACAAAGCTTCTGAGATGCCAAATGTTATTCTGAGGACCCTGACAGAGATCTTATATAGCTAATTTCACATTTAGTAGGAATATGGAGATAAACTGGGCATTCATCCCAGAGGTGAAAATCCAGTATTATATCTGAAAATTTACTCCTCTTTCACAGAGGTAAAGTATCTCAGTGCTGTCCAGAGCTGAGTGTGTTCAATACTCCTGCAGCACCCATCTCACCCTGCTTAGCCAGAGGCACTCACTGTCTAGCTTTTGTGTTCTAATTAGGAACCTTGCCAGTCAATTAAGTATTCAGGAAGGAGCATTTGATATGTGACTGAGGAATAATTTGACTGCTGAGAAATGTCATTTAACATACCCTCCTCCTCCATTTGTTTTCAGGAACTGGAATGCACAAAGATATAGGCCTTGTTTGCTTCCATCTCGTTTTGCATTAGCAGCATATGCCTGGGGTCAGCATTTATGATTATCACAGAAAGTGAGTGCAATTATTTTTTTCTTGAGGGATGGGGAAGAAAAAAAATAAAGCAGAGTTTTTAGGGCTTATATTAAAGATTCAGAGATCAATTAGAAAGCTGCAATGGAATGATAGAAGCTGTTCCATCATAAGTCAGTTTTAAGTCAGAAGAAATGCAAGATTCCAATGCTATGCTTGTATAGCAGCACAGATTTTAAAATAATTATTTTTGTATGAGCATTTCTTAAAAATTGAAATCAGATGCATGAGGGTGATAAATAATGGCTACATTTGGGTACCTGAAATCTACTGTGTTTCTGCCTCTTTCTGGATGGTCATGGAAATTCTGTTCATAATATTCACATGAGTATACAGAGGTTATTGTATCTTATTTGAGAAATGCTACAAACCTCAATCTGCCCCATCCCCTGCAAACCTCCTAAACTTGACCAGAATTCTTATCTGGCATTTCCATTAGTCTTAATTTCCTTGTATTCTTATCTTCCAGTTGAACAGATGAAGGTGAAGCAGAAAAACCCCAGGTTGCTATAAGACTGTCATAATTTGACTGACAGTTTACACAATGAAAAATTCTGGGGTTGAAAGATTTTGCTCATAGAAATACTACAGATATTTTGAATAAAAATAATCTGTGAGATTATTCAAAGATAAAAACATTATTAACACTATGCTACAAATAGTACAAATAACTCCATTCCATTTTAGTTGATGAGCCCTCCAATTTGAAGCCTAATGGAGGCAATTGTTGAAAGACTTCCAACCACTTCAGTAAGATTTATGTCATGTCTTATTCTGAAGCTGGATGAGACATTTATTAACTACTTCACAGTAACTACCATTCTTCTGTTTGCTAAAACCTTGTAACAAATGTTCACAGCTTGCCATTCACACATAATGCTTAGTTGTATGAATCAGTAGGAAGTGACTAATTGCAAAACTATTGAATGCTTACAAAATGGAATATTACAATAGATTATACATTGTGCCAGCCAGAAAACATTTGGTGACTTATTGGGTCTGTTTTCTCATTCAATAAAACATGCTATGAACTAGAGGGCTGTGAAACTTCACTTCTGGTAAAACCCCAACACTGGAGTATACCACCTCTACTTTCATGACAACTTCTTGTGTTTAGGTCAAACACTTGAATATTCTCAGGAAACAAACAGACAGACCCCTTCAGTCAAAGTCTGTTGCTGAATTTGAGTAAATAATGTGATCATCTTTTGTTCCCCTTGGTATATATTTATACTTCACTAGTCACCAGCAAGAAGTCCAGAACAAGCCAGTGTTGTTTAAGGCATCAGGTTACACAGTACACACCATTTCGATTCAGAAAAGAAAAAAATACAAGGCCTTTAGACAGAAAGGCAATTTCCAAATGGAAATTTAAGAAGAGGAAGAGAAATATTTGTAGAAAACAAGCACAGATACTGTACCTCCAGAATATTTCTATTCTATACATGAAAAGAATTCCTTTCTCTATCTCAGTATTTCACATCTCCTGGTGTGAATCTTATTCTGGTTCTGTGCCATGCTGATCCATCCACTCTCTAATGAATACATTAGGGACATTACCAGGCAATTTGGAAATACTGAGGTGAAAAAACTAATGTTTTGCAGCAAGGTACATATTCTCTGAAGTGCAACCTCTTCCTCACACTTCATTTTACCATGAAGAAAATTATGCTTCAGGAACAAGGCCTTTACATTTGAAAAAATACCCTCCTGAGTTACATAGCAGTCTGACAGCCTTAAATCATTTACCTTACTCTGATGAATATGTCCTTAGAACTATTTAAATTAAATGCTTCCAATAGAAATATGAAAGGCATGGCTTAAAGGCAGGACTGAAAGCAGTATAGACAAGGTCACTCCTGCCCCTCTGTTTTCACTAGACTCAGAGTGGAACTAAGTGAAATGAACCAGTAGCATCAGTCTGGCATAATGATGATTTTCTGTCACTGAACTGTACCAGTCCATATTTGCTTAAATTCAGATATAAAATCCTTAATTTTATGTTTTAAAGATTCAAAGTTGTTTTCTATTGAAGTTAGAGTGCTTTGACTTACCTTGATCTTGCATGATCCAAGAAAGTGCACACAGACATCACAGTGACCATATGCTTGGTGGCAGTTACCTGAGAGCAGAAGGGAAATTTGGGCTGCTCAGGCAGGGGATTGGACAAGATCTTTCAAGGTCCCTTCCAACTCCTGACATTCTGTGATTCTGTGATTCATCCTGAATAGAAGAAAATAGTTAAAAGACTTTTGAAGATGATGCTACTGATAGTATCTTCTGCAGCATCTATTTATCTAAAAAATGTTTTGTGGCAGCACTTGTCTACCTTTATGATTTTTCAAAGTACAATGCTTTCATTTGTCTGTACTTCTGAGCTGTCCTGGATTATAAATAAAGGAAACATCCAAAACAAGAACAAGAATGTGTTCTGTCTCTCACAAAATCATTTCAAAGCTTGATAATACAATGACTTCATCACTGATCACACTAGGAACATCACTGACTCTGGATGATATCTCTACCAGATCATTCTTGTAAGACTCTTTTCTCTGTTGTGCAGATCAGTGTAGTAAAGTCTAACACTTCACTTCCTATGACAGAGAATATAGTACAAGTCTTTTTTATTTTCCAGGGTAAACAGGATCAAAACTCCACCTTGGGCTCATTATTCAAGCAAAAAATACTCTAGAGATTTTCCCAGTCTTGGACATTTCAAAGCAAAAAGCCAAGATATTACAGCCATGAACTGTAAAAACTTTGGAAAAGTGATACCTAACATTGTGATGATCTACATCTCCATCTAGCCAGGTGGATCAAAGTCACAAATGGATTAGAGCACGGTTATACTCATTCTTCCAAGCCCCAGAAAAAGGTATGAACAGTCCATAGGAAGCAGAGATTCAGAGAAGCAGTGGAGCTTCTGCAACTCATTAAACAGGTCCCTGCTTTTCATTTCTATCCTAAACAAAAGTGGGGAGAGCAGTAAAGTCTGTGTGTTACACCGTAAAACACAAGTACACTGAGATGCAACCTAGGGGCAAAAAGTCAAGTGAAGGTCCCTCTCAGTCTTAGAAAAACCTTTAGAATAAAAACAGAACTCTGCAAACAGCCAAATGTTAACAGAACAATCTAAAATCTATTTATTACTGGAGCAAAGAGCAAGCAGCTCCCACGTTTCTTGACATTTTGGCTTGAGACCCTTCTCCCAGGCAGGTATGAGCAATCAAGACTATTATCAATAACATGACTTGGGAGTACTTGCTGGCTTTGTCTCTTAACTGCTAAAAGCAGGGCATTTAGGGCTGGTGCACAACGTGTAGGATACAGCATGGTCTGCTGCTCTCAAGCACTGCAAGCTGCTCGATGGTGTACTTAAAAAGAGCACTAAGAACTTGTTTCTTCCTGCCTTTTATAGGAGACAAGAATGGGTGGCACTAGCAGGTGGTGGCACTGGACAGTCTCAGGACCACGTGAGCTGTCACAGAGCACAAGGCAGAGCATTATCTTTTTTTGGACTGATTATTTTTCTACAGGTACTTTCCTGAAATGACATGAACAGTTCAGCCCAATATACAAGCAGCGACTCCTTCCTTGTTTACAGAAGGATAAAAGGCATCTGATCACAATCTCCATATACTAATTAGACCAGATTCAATAAACAGAATGGGCAGTTTTGTGATTTTTGCTTAAACTGGATTCAAGCCTAGCCACAGTAGGCATTTTATGATGTGTTGCTGAGTACTTAGCTGTGTACTTAGTACTTCAGGCAGTCAGGTTCAGTTTTTTCATGCCATGGCAGTAAGCGCCACAAGGGCTGAAGGATTTGAACAGCTAAATCCTGCTTTCCTAAGTGACTAGACAGCTGGAAGTCCAAGATCACTTAGGCACAGACATTAAAATATACTGAAGTCTTCAAATGCAAATGGATACCTAGCAAATTGTTCAAAAACCAATTATAATCCAACTTCCACTTTCAAAAGATGTTTTTGAAGACACAGCTATGTGGTTTTGGCCCCATGTCACTTAATGATGTACATACAGCTGTAGCTGTAGCAACAGACTTCCCTTTATCAGAGGTTTCAGTGCAATATTTGTTCTGCATGCTGCTGTACTTGAATTTTAGTCTCTAAAACAGTAATAGTCAAATTAGTTTTAGTATTCTCTTCACATTTTTGTCAAAGGAAAAGAAATCTCATTCAAGTCAGAATGGTTTTTATTGTCCATTGATCTGCATAACCAAAACCTACAGCAACTAATTTCCCAGATTAAACATATGAATGAAGATTGCCTCACTAGAATCCTGACTATTGCAAAAACAGGGACTAAGGGAGAGAGATTTACTGAAGTTAAAGAAACCTCTATTTCAGTTACATTTTCATAGCTCTTTTGGTCAAGATGAGCTGCCAGTTATCAGAATCTAAGATAAAGATATATGGTGCTTAGAAGTGGCATCTAAGTTATTCCAGAGAACAAGAGAGTGTGTTATTAATCCTGGGTTCTTGGGCCAATTTAATTGCTGTCAGTAAATCAGTAATTATTTATGTCGCTTCTTTACAGTGAGTAACTAAAGGATTGAAATTATTTATCACACAGTTGCTCTGCACAGCAAATTCAATAATTATTTTTTGCTGAAATGCAGTGTGCAAGGGTACTTTTACTTACTTCTGTTTTCATATGGTCACCATGGATATTGTACTCTATGTTCAGCACAGTAATTTGAGTGAAATTGTTGTCAACCAGACCCTGTTCATGTGAATTCATCTCCACTTTGCATGGACTAGGCAGAACAGATGTATATGTACAAAGCTGTTGGTATTTAGTACATTACAAAACAGCAAGGATGGGATTCACTTTAAAATAGAATAAAATTTGGCTTTAATTCAATAGGCCAGAAAGAGATTTGGATTCATTTGCCAGTCAGAAAATTTGGCAAACGTTCCAGATGATTAGTACCACGCTGGATCCAGCATCACTTGCTTAAAGCCTGTTGCAGGCATCCCAAGAGCCCCCACTCACTTTGCACTTGTGGGAAAGCCGAGCCAGTGTCATGAAGTGTCTCCCCAAGAAATTCTGTACAAAATACAAGCTGGCTTACAGCTTTCACTGTAGCAGAGAGCATCACCTGCTTTTGTGGTTGCAACATCTTTCCCAAGGTTGAAGCCAGTTCCTGCTGAGATGTGTGGATTTTCTCTCTATTTCCTTGCCATGAGCAGCAGCCAGAACAGAACAAGAATCTGTTCATCTGACAAGCTTGCCATATACAGGATTATATTCATAGCTCTTGAACAGTATAAAGAATGAATTGTCTGTTCTATTCACAGGTTCTCAAGCTAAGGATCTCCATGTAAGTAAGAGTATCAAAAATAATATGAAATTCAACTGGATTCAACATATATTTTTTTTAATGTCATGGCACTAAAAAAAATTTCTACACTTACTAATTTGAGTAGAGACAGGAAATAAGGACAATTGGCAAAAACTGAAGGGAAGGAAAACAGAATGGTTATTCTGGGCAGATGATTTAAATACAGATACAAAAAAGAACCTGCAACAATCCAGACAGCCATAACCTGGGTTTTTCGCAATCCCAATTTTGTAGCTATCTCATAGAAAAAAAAAATATAAAAAACTTGAATATGTTCTACTTGCCAGCATTGCTGAAGGAAGCCAAAATAGCTGTACAGTTACTGCTCACCCTCTTGGATTTCCTCAGGCCCAGGAGATATATCACTGGGAGGGGCACAGTTGTCCTATAGGTATGTGTAACACCACTAGCCTATCTTGCTCTCCTGTTAAATATGTAACACTTTCTAATCACAAAAGAACAGCCTGGAGACTATATAAACACGAAGTACATCAATAGTGACACTAAAATGAATGTCAAGAATAATATGTAAATTACCAGTAATAAAGACTTTACAAGTATAGTGAACATCTATGAATAAATGGCTGCACAAAGTACAACACACTAGAGGCTTTGAGGATATGGACAAGCCTTCTTATTAGCTCTTAGACTGTCGCAGTGATTTCCAAGAAAAGAGAACATTTCCTCTGAAACTCCTTCAAGCTTTAAGGTAAAGAGACTCCCTGTTGTCTTTCTTTTCAAACACGACATTTATTGCAGCAAAAAAGGAGGCCAGGAACTCCTGAGGAGAGGCTGCCAGCATCCAGAATTACTGCAGGGACTAAGGCTGGCCGTTTGCTTCGGCTTTGCTACTCATTGCAAAAGTATTAGAAAGCATTAGCTATGCTCTGCAATCATGGAGGCTGTTTTCCAGCCAGGATTTAGGGAACCAGCAGCATCTTGCAGATGCCAAGCTGGCATAGCTCTTGGGAAGTCTTCCTGAAGGCCATCTACATGAAGGGGAGAGACTCTGCAGAGTATCATCTGGATCTGATTAAGGAATTTAGATGTGGCAATAAATGAATAATAACCACTACAGAACACAGTAAATGAATAATTCTGCTCTCTGCAGAATCCTGTGTGTTTGTTAAACATTTAAACACTATGTACTTTTCATTTACATTTAAATTAAACTGGAGTCATTCAGTTCTGAGGCAAACATCCATGAAAGTTGCTGAAAGAGTTCATGGCACTTCCAAATGCAAGGTAATAATAGTATTGTCTTACAGAAGTAACTACACGTTCCTGGAAACGGCAACCGACTGTGATTTCCTCAGCGACCTAATTGGTATGCCATTGCCTCTATTATTTCATTTTGCTCAGTATGAGCATAACCAGATGCTGGGTGTTAGAACAGAAAAAATAATGCTTTAGATGTGTGAAAGTGAAGGGTTAGAAACATGATAAAGGAAATTCTCTCAGGATCTGGTGAGAGCTCAGACCAGAGAAATTAAAGAAAAGTTAAATGATCCCTCTCTTGTCCTTGAGATAGCATACAAGCCTCAGGAACCAGGTGAGAGCTCAGTCAAAACTGACTTGGGCTGAATATTTATTATGAGCTGGAAACTCAAAAGAGGGTAAAAATATGAGGGAAAAACGTTTGTTATTTTTAAGACAACAAGGTCCATTTTCACATAAAATAAACCTCCTGAATAAGCTATACATTGAGAATAATGTGGAACATAGTATGGTGTCACACAGACAGGTTCCCAAATACAGCCAAAGACTGAGCCTACTCAGGGAAATACATTGGGTACTAGCTGTGAGTAAAGCAGGATTAATAACCAACTGGGAATCTCCTACTTCAATTTTGATTTCAATGTGTACATGTGCTTTCACTTCATGGTTTCATTAGCACAACTAAACAAGGATCCTCCCAAGTAAATATATAACATCAATCAATGTCTCTCCATATTCCAAGTAAGAGCTATCACCAGAGACCTGCGTGGTCAGGAGGGACACATTGCTTCTCGGTCATCAGATGGCCCTGAACAAACCTTTCAAATACCAGGAAACAAGAGGAATTATTTTCTGGACAAAAACAACCCCCAGACCATATTTCATACATACTCAGTGCTGGAATTGTAGCTAAATTCCACAGTTAAATTTAGGAAGCGGAGGAAGATGGAAGAGGAAAACGTATACAATTACATGTCATTTTAATGAGCCTCTCTGACTGTAAGTCTAATAAAAATCATTATAAATACTGGTGAATGTGAATAGCAGAAAAAACAACGATCAGATGCAAAGAATGGTGCATATCCTACCAGCTGCTGACAGCAAGGGGCTGCAGGGAAACTGGCTGCTGAGATCTCTGGGTCTGCTTTTACATCCCAAGGCCTGAAGCTGACCTGAAGCATCTCACATTGACTCAGGCTATGCAGTTAACTAATTTAACTGACATTTTATTTTAATTCATTTGCTACAAGATCAGCCCCTGTTGTTCCTCTGTGCCATCAGCAAGTACAAAATGCTATCTAATTTTAATTACTATAACAAGCCCATTCCTGGTACAAATTCTGTCAAAATTTCCTATCTTTGCAGAAAGCCAGAATAAAACTTAGGCCTGAGTTATGTCTCACTTAAACATAGTGAAGTTTTGAATTGCATTTAACTGTGATACAGGTAGTCTGCTACACCCTCTGTTCAGAGTAGACACACAATGCATGGGATTCTGTGCTGCTGCCCAAATATTTCCTATCTTATAGATCAATTTGCATTTCTAAGGTAAATGTTCTCACTTCATAAACTTCTAAAAAGTCAATTCTGAAATAAGCACAACAATTCTGGCTGCTCAGTTACTGTGTAATCTCACACAACACCAGATAAATACATAATGAGCATATGTAGATAAGGAGAAACTGGCAGCATAACTGGTGGGATTATTAGCTGGCTGCTCGTAATCTTCACAATGTAATCACAAGTGAGAACTGCTGCAGGTTGGCTGCTAAGGCACCTGTTTTATAGAATGGTGATTGTATGAGCTCATATCATGCTTTTGTATTGATTTTCCCATGGGAATTTTTAGTCATTCAAGGTGAGGGTCTGATGTGTTGACTATTGTGATCCTTTGAAGGTCGGAGCAGCTCAGCATCACCTTTCAAGCCCCATTTCCCTCATGTTGCGCTGCTACCCCTCAGCTTGAATTATAGATATTCACCTAGAAGGGATCTCCCTGTCTCATGACTGTTCCCAGCAGCTGTCCTTGCCAGCCAATGTGTTTATTATGTAATTTATTTAATTCCTTTCTTTTTCTTTTTTTTTTTTTTTTGCTTCTTCCCACCCCAATGAGCCAATGAACTGAACTTGCTCACAAAGAAAGCAGTTTTGTGGGTTATCTGTAAAGTTTACACCAAAGAATCAAAAAAGAATCAAAAAAGTTTACACCAAAGAGGTGACAAAAGCTGTATGGGCAGGGTAGCATTGGTGTAATTTTAAATATTAAAACTGTTTCTATTCAGTGTAAGCAAACACAGAGATTGTCTCTCCACAGGTAACTAAGTGTCTAATGAACCCTTTGAACTCTGCCCATCTGAATGTGCTCCAAACCTGCTCCAGTGGAAGCTTCTCCCCAGCCTTTAGGTAGCAGTCATGAGCACACCCCAAGTCACTTCAGTGAACTCATCTCTTCAGTGAACTCATCTCTTCTGCTTCCCCACAGGTGGACATGCATTGACTAAGAGAAATCTGGAGGTTTTATGAAAATTACTATTCAAGTCACATATGGCAGAATGATCTGAGCAAGAAATAAAATTTGATGGCAGGTGAGGGCTTGGGATGTGCTAGATCACGTAAATTGCTGAAACTACTATGATTAACAAATAAATCTATACACAATTCAAAGTACACTTTCAGACAATTCGCCAAGGGCTATAATCACATACTGAGTTATTCAGCAAGTTCCAGTCTGATCTGCTCAGCGCTTTCTACAAAGAACATTATTGTGTTATCTAAGCCATATTCTTGTAGTTATCAGTCCTAAAGTGGTATCTTTGTTTTTTCTCCCAAATCTAATTCTCATACTTATAAGGGTTCCCCTCTGTCTCTACATCTGCAATTATAGCGTAATAAAATGTATTTTATTTGATCAATATCAAGAAACACACATTTCTATGTACTATCAAACAGGAAGAATTGTTACTCCCAGCTGTACTATTCCCAAATGAAAAGCATATAACTAATTCATTTTGTATCTCTGATTTTATGATAACCTAAATCTCTGTATTTTAAAGTTTAAAATCATAACTAATCTACGGGCACGTGCAGGCATTTGTGCAACCAATGCACATTTTAGCCTAAATCATCAGTCGGTGATCACATTTCATGTCAGGGAAGGGTTTGGGAACAGATAAGAGCAGGACTTACCGGTGAGAACCCTGAAAAAGTCAATAGGATAAAAAGCTCACACAATACATAACTATCACTTAAAGTTACCTCCAAAGTCTCTGAAAGCCTAGTGCATAACACTGTCACCACATAGTGAATTAAACCCATTTGAGCCCCAGTCTGCATTCCTGAGGTTGGCTCTACCTGTTCAAAGAGAACACTTGGCATAGGATATCATATTGACACATACAAAGAAGCCACTTAACCTTCACTTATGACTTTCATATGTAAATCTAAAGAGCAGAATTGTTACTGATCACTTTTCATACACTTGATGCAAACTTTTTTCCTTAAAGATTATCAAATAAAAGAAAAAAGAAAAAGAAGACAACCTCATGATACTTCACAGGACACTATCATTTGGTTCATATTTGCTTCCCCATGAGGAAGTGACAAAGGTTCATCAAAATGTCTTCTCTGATCAGAAGTTAGGGATTGCATTCTGATGGAGGGGAGGCAAAGGATACAGAGATATGGCTAGGGCAGAGAGGATGCATAGGTGGATGTTGCACACAGGAAGGAAGAGAATTACTAGAGCCATGGATGTATATTAAACAGCAAACATGATTCTCTGCAAGCTAATAGTGATGAAAAGCATGATACTAAGCACCCAGCATTGCATTATAATTTAAGTAGCAAAATTTTATTTCTACAACTTGTCTGATATGGACAACAAGAAGTTTGTTATATCTAAAATAGGAACTTTGCCCAAGATAAATCAGATGGGGGAGAAAAGCAACCCAAACTAATTTTCCAATGGACAAAAATACAATGTTTATGTTTCAGATCTGGCAATTATATACTCCCACCTTCAATCATCCTTAATCCTCCCCCCACCCTTCAAGACCACTGGAAGCTTTTAATTTTGCAAGGATTTATTTTTATACTCAGCCTCCAGTTGAGAAAGACACCTGTAGCCCTGACAAACATCTCCAGGCTTCACTAATCAGTGCTTTTGTTTTCTTTACAGTAAATTTAATACTAAGGGTGAAGGGAGAGTCACAGAGACGGATGACCTCTGTTTAATGACAAATAGGAACAACATCGGGAGTATCAGCAGAGGCTGCTCCTCACTGATTAAACAACATGCTCTAAGCCCAGCTGAGAGCTCATTTGTAAGGGTGAGAGGTGAATTCAGCTTTCATGTCCATTTAGTCTTTGATATGTCTACCTAGCCTAAAAGCACAGGCTCCAATTAGTAACATCAATCATCTATGCCACTACTGTTATTTCACAACAACCCCTTTCTTTTTGATAAACCATGGAACAGTCCTAGCTGGTAGCAAACAGATTGTCCTTTTCACATTTGAAGTATGACTTCAAAATAATAGTTGTCATAAGCAAGAAGTATTTGTGACAGATGGATCTGATAAACGGTCTGGGGAAAAAAAAAGAGAAAAGGTTTAACTGCTGAGAATAAAATGCTGAACTTTTTAATTAAAATAGTCTTTGATGGATATATATAAAACAAAGATGTGTAACAAGAAACAATAAGAAAAGCACAAACTTGTAAAGCTGCAAGACTCTGTGATGATGGGGTAAAACTGCTACAGACAACTGATCCCAAAGGACACAATAACTTTTCTTTATCACTATGTCTTTGAGCAATTCTGGAAAGGACAGCATGGAAGATTAAAAAAAACCCCAAACATGCATGTTCCTCGGATGTTTCTGTGAAACCTGTCCCTTAGCTTGGATGCCAGGCTTTTATGTCTGTTAAAGCAAAATCATATTCAAATCATATTTTAAATTATATTTACAATTGCATATATTTTCCCTTTCCTTCCCTCTGAAATACAAGAAAAGGTATCTGGAACATGTGTTATCTAATCAGAAACATAATTTATATTCACAGAAATATTCTATATAATTTTATCTCATCCTACTATTATCTCTATTAAGTTAAAAATTTGCAAGACAAAGCCTGTAGTTCACGCTCAATCTGATTTGCACCAGAGGAAACCCTGAATAACTCCCATCACAACTAAACACACATCAATCTAAAAAACATGTTATTCAGTGAAATTTGAATTTTGTTTTGTTTGTTTTTACTTGGGAGATCCATACATAACAAGCAAAGCATTTACTCCACAGTCCTTCCTGTCGGAACACAAAATATGCAAAATGCACAGTGAAAGGGACCCTACTGGAAGCTAATGAGTTTACTTGTTACTGGAAACCCATACCATCATGGTTTTCTGTAAACCAGCCAGGAGAAACACTTCATGGTATGGGCTTATAATAAAAAGCCCTAGTGTACATTACTGAAAGCCTACAAAACCTGAAATCACAACTGTGCTGATTAACTAAAGAAACGGGCACAATGTGCTCTCGAAAAGCAGTAGGACATGTTCTCTCCACACCTTCTAGCATATTCCAAAATGTTCCTCTGAACTCTCTAATTTTGACACAAGTGCTTAGACTGGCTGAGAAACAATAGGACTCTCCTTCCCCTGCCCCACTTTGAGCTGCACACAGAGCTGTGTCGGCCAGCACATTCCTCTCAGGGACAAACCACCTCTACTCAGTGAAGGGCTTGGTATCTGTTCTTTTTCCACTAAACCCAAAATGTCTTATCTCCTGGGGTTTTATTGATTTTTTTTTTCCAAATAATGCAGCAACACATTAAATAATTTCAAATAACCTAAATGCAGACTCCTTTGGCTTTCTTGTTCTACTTCTTCAGTAACTACAAATATGGTGAACTTTTCATGAGCTCCTAAAGCATAATACCAAACTCTAATGAAGCTCCAAAAAACAGTTGCCAGGCCTCAAGAAGGGAAACCTTGCTGGACCTTGGCAAAAAGTCTGTCATCAGGCTGCTACAAGATACTATGGGGAATGTCAGATGATGTCCCTTCTGCCTACTCAGTCTTAACCTTCACGTCTACTGCACAGTGTTGTATCTCTGCTCCCCCTTAATGACACAAGAGCTCATAATCATGTTAGAAAGTGAGAGCTGAGAAAACCCATTAAAAAGCACACACCACCATTCACTGCTGCACATCATCTCTTGGTAACTAATGCAAATGAGTCCCCAAAGATGTATTTACTGAACCAGACAGCTGTACAGGAAAAGAAATGGCAGGATATAGCTTCTGTCCATAGGTGATGATAAAATTGAGTTGCTTTTTATAATTACAGTAATGAAGACTTAAAAAAGGGAAGAAAATTTGTTCTTTGCTAAGGTTTAAAAACAAATATTTTAAACTCTCTCTCACTGTGAGAGGCAATAAATCACACTAACCAGAAGTGGTGCCTTATTCATTGTAATGTCAGCCTGTGTCTACGACTTTTCTTTAAAACATAGGCGGTCATCAAAGTGCAGTTCATCAAATCAATGTAATTAAAAAATAGCAAAGTATTATAACCCAGTAAGCACAAAGCAATTGGGGCTCTGTGCTTGTACCACAGCACTTCTGTGGTGCAAAAGGCATGCAAACAGTACGTCATGCAACCCTGCACCATAAGACTTAGTGAGCCTCAAAGTAAACTCTTTGAGATGTTTTCCATCCCTAAAACAAAGTGCAAGGTGGTACATGGGGAAAAAATGCTCGTTGGGTATCCATCTTTCCTTTCTCTGTGTCAGAACACTTGAGCTTAATGGCCTAAACTGTGCATCACTTGGTGTTGCAGCTTCACTGACTGGTGAAGATAAGATGAGCTGTTAGTTTTATGTGTACTAAGGGTGGACCAGTCTTGAGGGAAATAAACTTAGTGATGATGCCAATCTTAGTGAAATCTATAAGGACTGAAAACTAAAGAGTGGCATATGTCATTGACTTAGCAATGTTATGATTATAACAATCATAAATTATTTTTATGCATCTTTCAAAAGCGCTTTTCATCTTTTTGGCCTCCAAAATCTTTTATGACCCTGACTGTGATTCTGATTTTGTGAAAAATTTAAACTAACACTTGGCTTGTAGCACATTTCATCTCATCTGAGCTCAGCACAGACATTTAGGACATGGTTAGGTTTCACTGAGGCTGATGTGTTGCTGGATATAGACTGAAAAACTTCAGTGCTTGAGACCATTTGGTCACTGCTGAGGTGCTGAATATAATAAAGAGGATTTGGGAAAAGAATGGAGATGGGCTGATGCAAAGAACTGGCTAAAACCCTAGAACTTCTCAGCTGGGGTTTCACTGGACTTTTCCCTTATGAATTCTCTACAGAAATTTCCAATTCTCTGAGCACGTTCCTTGCAGGAACCCAGCAAGATTAATAGCTTAATGCATGGCCTCTAGCATGTCTGTGTCAAACAGTTAAGAAAATTTCTGGACTTGCACATTTTGGAAGAAAAAAACACCACATAACCAATTTATAATGTCCAAGCTAATTTAGGACAAGAAACCTATTATTTGACACAAGTATTTAATGTTCTTAACATTAGTGCCAGCATTCAACATTTACTTACTTTTTTTCCTTTTTTTTTTTTTTTATTTTTTTTTTTCTTCCTCAAGCCTTGGCTTCAGCAAATGTTAGAAACCAGCTGTGGATCATGATTGCATCAAATTCTTCTACTTAGTAAACCCTGGGTCAATCCATTGACCAAACATGTCAACAGAAATGTTTCACATTTCTTTTGGAGAGTGCCAGGCTGATTCTAAAGAAATTATAGTCACGACAATGACACTCAAACTATGTGTCATATTTTTCTTTATTTTTTTTAGGAGCAGTTTGAATGAAAAGGTCTGAAAAATCCCCAGGGCAAGTTCAAATACTTCTCTTCTGACCTTATTTTGCCAGACTTAATTAAAACCAGAAAGCAAACTGATACATATTTCCATATTGTTTTTTGTTCTTGTCAGGTACTGACTTGAAGACAAAAGGATGCTTTCACAGTCACAAATCCTGACTCACTTCATCAACAAGTGCTTCAAAGTCCAGCACCTGATTTGAGAGTAAATTCAGAATGAGTGATAAATGCTGTGTGTCATTTGCATTTTAACAGCAGCTTTGTCTACTGATTTTTAATTTGTTACGGAAATTTCAGTCTCTGAACTATTTCTGTAACTACTTTTCCTCTTATTTTCCCCAGTTGCTTCCATTCATACCTACTGCAGTCGTCCTGACTTGCCTCGTCTCAGAAACCTGGGCTTTTAAACTAGAGGATGATAATTTTGGAAGTCTCAGTCTCTGAACACAGCAGGTGGTAAATAATTTTTGAGTGTGTGGGTGAGAAATATGAAAACTAAGGGGGAAGCCCTGAGGAAACCTGAAGATGTTTTTTGAATAGGAGCTTTTGCTGATGGATGTCTCCAAGACAGATGTCCAAATTTGGCACACTGAGCCATGCAGATGGCAGGCAGAGCCCTCAGGTGTGGGGAATTTTTCTCTTTTCAAATGCACTGTTGGCCACAGAATTGTGCCCTCATCTATAAGGAGAGTAATACCTTCTCAAGACAGCAGAGGAAAACAGATCTACTCACTGTAGAAGTGGAATGCATTATAAAGAAAACAAGCAACAAAACTTCTAAAACACAATTTGGGCTATCCTCTAGCTCTTCCCTTGGGGGAAGAAAAATTCTGAGGCTTACATGCAATTTTCTCTTGTTTTGCTTTATATTGGTTTCAAAACTATTTACAGGGCACATTAATCTGGGGGGCTCTCAGTTTTACTGTAAAAATGCAGTTACACTGGAAATAGCCAGGAAATGGTGGTTTGTATGTTCTGATAGAAGGAAAAGAATGGGAAGTTTTCTTGTTTCATTTCTCATATTTTCAGGTTTGATTCAGCTTTATAGGCATTTAATTCCTATTCTTACTTTAATAAGTACTTTCCATTCTTTCCAGCCTTTTAAACATATCCTAAACTTTTTTTTTTCTTTAAATTATCAAAGCCTTGTTTGATCCATTATGAGTCTGGTCACTTTGAAGCTTTAAGATCTTGTGGATCCATCCTGCTACATTATCATAACAATTTCGTACAGAGAATGCAGATGAAATTTTGTTGTTGCATTTACAGGTGTATGACTGTCACAATGATATCACATGCAATGTTTTCAGCATAGGAAGAAGGAGGGGGAAAGCCTGGGTAATTGCAAATGCAACAAAGATAGATTGATAAATATATTCTGTTATTGCATGTTCAATTCACCTTTCTTACTATAGCTCATTATTTGGCAAACAGAGTGCAGACATAATTGAATTTTGATGGATTGGGAATTTAAACTGCCAAAGAGATCCCTGAACAAGCCCATGCCAATACTCCTGTTTAGGACCATGACTACTTTACTCTTCTTGAGCTGAGTCTACTTCTGAAACAGGGCATGAGAACCCATACCTGGATTTGAACACCTGCCATGAAGAAATCAGAATCTGAATTTTTGTCAGAGATTCCCCTTACAGTCAAGGGAAAGAAACCAGAGCTTGTCATCTCATCCTCACCAGACCCTCTGCCAGGGGAATCACCACTAGGAACGTCTCCCTCTCGCAGCTGAGTACTTAGATGACTAGTTCAGATGTGAACATGGAGGTTGTCAGACATTTAGAATTAGATGACATGACGCTTCTGAGGGAGCTTGTAGACGTAAATATTCAGGAACAGTTGTCTCTCAATGCAAAATGCTAAAGGCAGACAAGCCCTGAGATCTGGGAATAATTAGACAAGGGATTGCCCTCATGCAAAATCTGCTCCTGGTTTTGTATTATTGATATTTATACTCCCATGCCACTCTGGGAGTGGGAGTTTTGAGGCACATCTTTGTGCCTGCAATACCATAAGAGCATCATCTGATGAAAATACAGAAAACGTTAATGTGTAGGAGGGTTTACCTGATGGCAAGACAGAGAAATGTCTGGGACAAGGATTATTTTCTGCAATGGATTGGAATTGGCCTCTCCTAAACTAATCTTGTGGAGAATGGGAGATTTACTCAAATAATTTCTTCCTAAATGAGGTCTTCAACATACGCTATTTTATTTTTAAAAACACAGGTAAATTTCTTACCTTTATCCATTTGGGAGTAAACCTTTTATTACTCCAGAATATAGCTGTCTTTTACACAAAATCTCTTTCTCACTATGTTGGCAGGTTAGGAGTGTAAGAAAAAAGCAACAAATAATTTACTCTCAGTTTAATGCACCTTCAAATGGCCAGAGAAGAGTTTCAGTGGCAAACTACACTGAGATCTATTGCTAGTACCCAGCAGCACATCATGAAAGAAGACACAGCTAAGATTAAAAATAATAATCATAAGAATCATCTATGGAAAAGAAACTGTCAAATGTTGTTATTTAGTGGCTGGCACAGAAAATACATTCCCTACCTGTAATGAGTCACCTAAGCAACTTGAAATGAAAAGAATATAGAAGGGATATTGGAAAAAAAAAAAGAATTTAGAATCTAAAAATAAATAAAGATGATTCCAGGCAGGTAAATACTTCAGTAGATTACTGAAGGGGGATTAATATCAATGTTATCTCCAAAGCAGAGAAGTTAAAAGTACATCTGGCCATCTGCTGGTGTTATAAGCACAAAAATTCATGCTTAATGACAGACAGGGGATACAGACTTTTTTAGTCTTTCTTTTTTTCTTTCAGATGAAGAGGGTATGAAAATACACAATAACAACTCAGTGTGTAAAAACATGGAGTGACAGAAAGGTGAAAATACAGAGAACTCAGTTCTCTGTAAAAACTATATCTAAATGCAGTCTTCATTTCAAACAGCTTCAGAAATTAAGATTAAGGCCTGGGATGCAGGGTCATAGCATTGTGGGTCCTTTGAAGCAACATACTGAATTACAATATAGGTCAGATTTCTCAGGAGACATGAGAGGAAAGTCATCTTCAAAAACTAGAAAGGACACCTGAGAAATGCAGGCTAAAGAAATCACATTAACTAGGAAAAAAATAAAAGTATAGGTAAAAGAGACTATTGGGGAATATTAATGGGTACGTGCTCCATCCTACATGGCAGTGCCAGGGGAGGGAAAAGTAATGCTAATGTTTAACTGAAACTAGATGTAGATACAAATGTGACATATACATTCTGCAAATTGCATGATGTATAGCCAGAAAATCCTGACTTAACTCACCAGGGAGTTAGGACATGTCAGCAAACTCCAACCAAATCCAGGTCCAGACCTCCAGTGTCATAGGCTTCCATCTTATGGCTCTGGTCCAGGACAATTCTTATGTTGAAAAAAATAAGAAAAGATACCAGATCACAAGAAAATTAATCAAGATATTGAGAATAATATTGAGAATAATCAATAACTAAAAAAAACCCAAAGCTGCCTCTCTGAAACTGCACAACATTTAAATTCTGAGAAGAGAAGGATTCCCAGATGGTGAAATATCAAGGGAAACTGCTCAGTCTAGAAAACAGAGGATGAACAATGTGTCAGACAATTGCATGATTATAATTAGATCAGAAAGCAGAATATGACAGATTTGCTAACATCTATTTATGACAGATTCACTTAAACCTGTTAGTCAATATGATGCTGCAACACAACAGCACCCACCCAGTGCAGACTCATGCCATCAGCTGTCCTCTCTGGTATCAGGTGGGAAGGGGGATGAAAACCTTGAAGACAAGGTGCTGCAGTGTAGACAGCTGTGGGACACTGCAAGAAATCTTTGGGGGATCCCAGAAGGAGGAATGGTGGCTTCATCCAGCCATCACATTAGCAAGCAGGTAAGAGGAAATGAAGGGTGAGTGACCAAGAAAGGCAGTGGGCCTCCATGTCTTGAAGCCTTCTGGTTCAGAGTGATAACTTCAGGGAAGATCTGACATAATCTAACTCAATATACTGGGCTCAATAAAAGAGTAAGGGAATTAAATTCTGCAGCCTGATTTAACAGTGGCTCAGGTTATGTGATGTGCTCCCTTTAGGCCTGAAAATTTCTGAGGGAATATTAAGTTCACACAAATGTGGTAATAGCAGAGAAAGACTCATATGAAGAGGTTTTAGTCATGAGAACTGATGCTGGGAACATATTAATGATCTTACGTGGGAAATAAGTAAAATGGGAAGAAGGGTTTGAAATCACAAGAGACAAGAGAGAGAGATCAACCTGCCATGAGCTTTTTCTGTAATTATATTAGATGGGTCAGAAAGGTCTCTAAAAGACTGTTCATTTGTTACAGGCAAAATTCAAGAATGGCTCATTTACAGGTGAGAAACAGTGGGACAGAAAGGTTTCTCTTGGTTTCGGTTGGGTTTTTAAAAAATAATTTTCTAATTTTTGCAAGACTATTTTTGAATGGACATTTTTGCTATAATCAGGTAGATAACTTCAAGGAATTAGGGCCAAATTTGCAAACCTCTGGGTACCTAAAGTTGAACATGTCTAACTGAATTTGCAGGAGGTTCTAATCAAGTCAGCTAGACACAATGTCAGTGAGGAGTTGGACATCTGCTAATACATTTTGGCACTTGGCAATTGTCAGCCAGTGCCTATCTGAATCTTCAAGCACTTAATACTCTTATACTCTTAATAACTGTTCCACGTAACAGTAGAAAGCAGAAATACTCCAGAAATACATCTAAATCTGGTTTATTTTATAAAACTCCTGATGGTATAGTGAGTACTATGATGTCCCTGAAAGGTTTTCAGTAATGCAGCCCAAAACAATTCAACATCTAGCATAATGTGTGTGCTCTTGCAACAGACAAGTGATGCCTTGGTTGAAAAACAGCGACACTGGTGCAATAACACCTTCACCTATTAATGTACATATATTATTAATATTGCACATAAATCCATTCAAGTACAGGTATGTTATGATAGTTCTCAGCTAGACCTACAGGCAAAATCATTAAAAACTGGGAATATTTCTATGTCACCTAATAAACTATAACCTCAGAGATACCCTTATATGCATCAAGATTCTATCATACAGTACATATAAATCTATGATGTACAGTGGTAATTTATAGCAAATCAGGAAAAAGGGTAGCAAACATCCTAAAATAACAATTTCTGTAGGAGTACTTCCAATCAACTTCAGAATCCATGCACTTGAGGTATCCTTGAGGAATTTAATGTGTTTCTTGTACTAATGATATTTTTTCTGTAAAGTTAATGTAGTAATTTTCATATCATTTTAATGTGTTGCTACTGTTCATTAAAGCAAAGATTAAGCTGCCAGATGATAGCATGCTATTAAGTGGAGAAAAAAAAAAAAAAAGAAAAGGAATTAACTATTTTGACACTAACTATGCATAATTAATGGCCATCTGAAATGGGTTTCCAAAAAATAGTAGACAGCTTGTTGACAGCGGGTTGAGAAATTCCATGAGAACAATTGTGTCAAATTGCATCTGAAGCTCGTTAGAGGTTTCTATAAAATATATGTAAAAATTATGTGATGGAAATTTGAGCTTCCAACTCTTATGATTGCACTATCATCTATGTATATATATCAACTGATGTATCAACCAACTGCTAAAGCCTGCTAAGCAATAGGGAGAAGAAAAAAACCATAGGTAACCCTTGCCCATCTGAGTAAAGAACAGGGTGAAACTTTTTCCAAAAGACCTTATGATGTACTTCTCAAAAACAATGATGCCTACTGCAATGCCTAATAGGCATTTTTCTCAGCTACTCTATTTAGAGAAATAAAATGTGATATGATTGTTCTGCAGCCAGAAGTAAATGTCAAGAGAACTCCCTGGGGCGTGGTTGGATGTGGCAGTGCCAGCACTTACTTGAGAAGGAAAAGAAACAAGTCCTTCTGATTTTGTTTTAGGCCTGAAGCATCTGTGATGCCAAAGGCTGATTGCTCCTTTGTTATTTTTAGTGCAGGAGTGTAGATACATAGATCATGTAAGCAGTTAGTGCTATGATTTACACCGCAGCCAGGTGTTAATCACACTTTTAAATACAAATATGAAACAAAATATACAAATTGCTATCAATTCCACTGTTTTTTTCTTGCTTATATTATATAAATATAAGTAAAACACAGCAGCAAAGGTTTCTGTAACAAGCTGTTAGGGGCCAATAAGGAAAAGCCAGGGCTCTGGCCCCTTAATATCAAATGTATCAACAGGAAAATATTTTATTTGTCAAGATGACAATTAGCAATGTTATTACACACATGGATGATTTTCTTGTGGAAATTCATTTAGATAGAGCGTTTCTTTATTTCTAGTTTTGATACTGCACATGTTCACAAGGGCAGAGACCCAAGGACAGGATGCAAACTGTGAGCCAGTATCTTAGAGCAGGGTGCATTAACAGAGGAAATTGTGCAAGTTACTGGAAGCCACTGGCCTTACACATCTGCTCAAAAATGAATGTATGGGCCTTAGATCTGTATTCTATACCAGCCTCATTTCCAGCAAAAATGTTCAGCTCTTTAATTGCCAAACTGTATCATCTTGCATGGCTGGAGCAATGGACAGCACCGGTACTGTCGATGTATCTAAGCTATTCAGCTCTACTTCCATGACACACAATTTTAATAATTCTTTGAAGCATAAAATTCCCCTTATACCTTTTTTTTAATAACAAAATAATCCATCTCAGACCTATTCATCCTTCTGATTATTTTTTCTCGTCAGGTATTTGTGCGTCTTTATCTTTCGTAGCAGTGCCACATGAAAGAATAACCTTAATAATAGAGAACATTTATAAATACCTTTGCGTGCCTGGCTTTGTCAGCGTGTCTAATCCACACTTTGTTCCCTCTTTAAGCAAGATGTCACACAACTCTCACCCTCACCAGAAAATATTCAATTTAATACAACTTAGGTTGCAGAAACTTTCCTGGTCTCCTGCATCCCTGAACTTAATGGAAGATATTTTTTCTCCTTGTAGGAATTCCCTGAGGAGCTCAATCAAATAAAAGGGCCTCTGTGACACCCCTGAGCCCATTTCAGTGAGGTGCCTGGAGCACGCATGGCTTTAATCACACACTAGTCTGCACTGCAGGGAATGAAGGCTCATGGCTTAAATGCTTCCCTGGCTTCGGTGGCTTGAAAACATTTTGGAAAAAAAAAGAATAAATCTCAGAAACCATCTTCAATCACAAATGTTTTCATAGGTTTCTGCACTCTGCTAATGGCACTTTGGTTTGAATGACTCTAAATGAAATGCAGTGATTGCGTGTTGTTGATTATCTAGGATGCTGGTGGTGGTGTTTAGTCTAGAAGGCAGTGTTTAGTCTGGAGGCCAGAGCCTTACCCTTGTCCCTCTTTGCTAGCAGCTATTTTCCATTCTCCCTGCCACAGTCCACAGCTGTCACTGCTGCACTCTGTAAGACAAAGGAGAGAAGAGCTAACCTGAATTTAAAGCTAATCAGTGGATGAACTTAAATGGAAATGAAGAATAAATCTCATTTAACTGGGAAGCAGCCAACATCTATTCCAAAAACCAAAGGTGAAATCTCAGCCCCACTGAAGTTCTTAGCAAAACTCTCCTTGATTTCAACAGGATTAAACTCATCATGAATGTAAGTCCTTGGTGGCCTATCGCTTTTTTTTGCCATATGGAACGGGGCTTGAAGCTGCGTTAAAAGAAAAAGCTCCAGCACACACCTAGAGACCTGTTTTCCCAGCACAGACAATTATGACCATTCCTCTAAGGATCCTCTGCTTTATTGGTGATTAGTTTTAAAATGTGCTTACAGAACTTGAAAATAGGCCTCCTGATCTCCAATTCTCATTGAACTTAATTTCTCTGTAAAGTGTTCGTAATGATTTACAAGAGTGTTCCTCCCTAAAATGACTTAGGAGAGGTAATAAATGCATTGCTTCCTGCATGGAAAGGGATCTGGGAGGAGTGGTTGTGGAAAAGGAAAAACCCAAACCACCACCAACCCCCCATTCCACTAAAAAAAAGAAATCAGTAAATGTTTCCATGCCCTCCAGATATAAATTTGATTCAATGGGTCACTAAATTAAAGCAGTTAAAATGAAAATAAACTTTCTGTGCAAAAAGATGAGAAAAAATGTATGTATAAATCTCTCTGATATGTCAGGTTTGTTAACCACCGAGAGAAAACAGATTTCCAAACCACCTTCTGTCTGTGAATAGCAACTTGCTTTCTTTTATGTAATTGCAACATGGCTTTAGAGTTATAAAGACTATCTTCTTTTCACCAGAGGGACTTGGCTAATTATTAGAAGTATTCAAGCTAGTAATACTAATGAATCCAAATCTCCCTGGCACTGTAATTGCCCCTGGCTATTTGACAACACACTACAGATGCTTTATAAATTGCTGGAGGAGCCCATTCCTTCGTATGCCCAATGTAGTGAAGAGATGGGGCTTTTCTTCTTGATCTCTGGAAAAAGAATTTTTAATGAAAACAAAACTTCTCTTCCATCTGTTCACAGCCTGAATATCTGTTCCTCTGTAGGAGAGGGAAAATGTGGAACTGATTCAGATGAAGACATTTTTATAGGGAGACACTTTTACCTATCTTTTAGTACAAATTATTCATAACCAGCTGATTGTTACAGCTTTGGTTTCAAGAGGATGGATTAATTCTAAATGATTTACACAGAAGCACAGTTTAAAATGTATACTTATTCTAAATTAAATTGAACAAGAAGGATAAGCTTATATCTCAGCACAACAGGGGATCTGAGATTGCTTCCCCAGTCACCCACACACTGATCTGTGCTGGGAAAGAAAGTTCCCTATCTCTTTCACTGGGCTACAGGAAGGGTGACAAGTCTTCTGCCAGCTATTTATTGCTTCTTACATAAGAAATGCAAATGCTTTGGGATGGTGACACACAGGTAGCTTTGAGCTGAGTGTGACCCAGTCTTTGAAGAAATCTTTGCCAGCACAATATAATTAGTAATAACATCATGTAACAAACCTGGACATGCATAGAGAAGCAAACAATACCTTAACCAGAAAGTTTTGATACAGGTTCTACAGCAATGAAATATCCCTTTGGAGAAAATAAGGAATAAAGAGTATTATAGCTATTACAGCTAACAAACCTCTTTGCCACAAGACAAATGGAAACACATATGAGCTTAGTCCCGGGAAATCTCTATTACATTCAGTGAGCCATTAAGTCTAAACATTTAAAGTTGATCCCCAGAACATGGAAAAACTGTGCCTGTATTAATGGTCACTGTTAAAAAAAATGTATTTTAATCAGCATGCAACACAACTGAGTTCCAGTAAAGTGTCTGGTTTGTATTGCTTTATTTGGATGAGCTGAGAGCCTGAAGATCACTAATGGGGATTTTTCCTCAGACAAAATGCTTTCCTCTGCTGTCAGAAGATGGAAATAGGAAGCTGTGGTAGTATTGACTTGGATACATGGATAATTGTTAATATTTACTGGAAGCACAACAATGTGAAGTGTTATTTACATTAAAACAAAGTATTATTAACACTGTATAAGGACTCATTTAATAAAAGAATCAGTAGTAGCTTAGTAGCTCTTAAAACATAGAAAAGAAAATATCCCTCAAAGGTGAAGGCTGAAGGAATCAGATGAGGGTCAGAGGAAAAAGAACATTGCTAATTTTGGAGTATGAAACTTCTTGTGTCAGTATTTAATAAATGCACATTACTTGAAATCCAGGGGGAAAGGCAGGATTTTGATCAGCTGAGCACGTTGCTCTATATAATTACGAGTCAGAATCCATCTCCTCCTGTTCAGAAAAATCATTATATTGAAAATATCATCTAGCATAAAGTGTGTTAGGGTCTCTTCCCAACAGGTAACCCACAGTCTCAAGAGGAATCTCCAAATTAATTTCTTTTCAAGTTTGGCATATCCTTTCACCAGAAGACTAATAGTTCTGTTGGTCTCCCAAGGAATCAGAGGCTTAAATGCAGTCACACCATGTCCTTGGTACTTTCAAGCACACAGACAGGCCCCTATTTAATCACATTACTAAGCCCAAATGAATATGGGCTTCTGCACAGAAGTCTCTGTGGAGTTGGGAATATGCATTTTACTCTAATTAATCATATAATCTCAAAATGAAAACAGCATCTGACAAAAACATACCTCTTCAGGTAAAGGGGGCTTTTTAGTGCTCTTCTTCTAAATGACACTTCTATTTCTTGTCCTCTCTGGATTTACCAAATCATTTTATTTAATTCTTACTCATCACAAGAGCCTGTGGCTCCAGCTCAAACCTTGACATTGACTTTATGAGTTCTTAAGCATAGAGTTCTTTATAAATTGACTTTCATATCTGGGATATGAAAATAGATCACTCAATGTTAGCCCATCTTTTGCTGTAAAAATAAATATACCAACAGCACAGAGTGTAAAACAGCTGAATTAGACACTAATATTCAGGATACTTCCACAGAACATATTTAAAAAAAAAAAAAACAAACCCCAAACACTTTATATCCCTAATATACTTAGTGTTTTTTTATCTTTTCTGTTTAATGAGTTGTTGATTACTGCTAATTGCTTTTCACTACAATGAAAAAATAGAAATTATAATCAATTCATACCTTTGCTATGTGCAAGATCTCGAGTCAAATAAGACATGATCAGCTGGTGATCTGTGACTTGCAGAGGAAGAGGGCTTCTGACAGGCAGGATCCTGACAGAATGTTCTTCTTTAAGGTAACTCAGGTTTTCCTCCTGCTGCTGTGCTGGACCACAGAATTAGATAATTCTGCCATGATCTGCAGAGCTGGACTTTTATACAAGCATGTGGATGAGTGACACTGATTTGTTCATGTCAGTTTTCATTGCTTATCTGTTATCCCTTGATATGGATAAAAGTTTAGCTTCCTTTGTCGTATAGTTTGACATCTATGTTTAAAATATCATTATGAGTTTGACCAAAAGGTAAATGTAAGAATAGTGAGATTTACATTGTGGACTTTGAATCAGAGCTCAAAAGAACTATATGACTTTATAATTATCCTTGTAATATGAATTTAAAAGATCAGCGATAAAATACAGTCAGTTCAGAGTGCCATCCCAGTTATACCATTAAAAACTTTCATCTTTTCATCCTCTTAAAGATCACCTCCTCAACTCCTGAATCCCCGCAATGACATTCTTAAGAATTTCATTCTTCAACCAGTTTCTGGGCTTCGACAGTATAAAATTTGAATCTGCTTTGATTTGAGGTCCAATCATTCACATACTGAGTGAAACCCAAAAGGTAATATATACATAAATGCTGTTACAATGTGTAATACAAAAGTAGAAAGGAGCCAAAATTGCATTAGCATTTCTCTATAGCTGTCTATGCAGTTTTCACAGCCAACTGAGCCTGCTGTGATTCTTTTTACATTTATAAAAACTCTGAAGTATGTGGTGTGTCTTGTTTCTACCTCCACATGAATTTGTGGATGAGTCACAATTGCTTACTAGCTTAAAAAGACATTCTCTATGCGGTGTAAACTCAAATTGTACAAAGTCTTCCTCTCCTTGAGAAGACTGGGCTACACATGGGAGAAAAAATGCTCCCTTTGGTATCCACTTGGCCAGCACATGCCTTTAAATATTGAGACCCTGGGTGCAATTGTCATGGCCAGTGACTTCTCCAGGGGAATGATGCTGTATATAGCTCAAGCTTAAAAAAAATAGTGGGTTTCACAAAAAGCAGTTGAAAAAGACCCCAACAAAACTGGTAAGAGAGAAATTATAGTCACTATCTGCATTTGACAGTCTGATACAGGCTGGACTCTAAACAAGTTGGAGCTTGTCACTGAACAACTGGCAATAGCAATAACTGTGTTTTTCAGATGAATAGGATAAGAGAATATTAATGTTTATCTGAAAAATGGGAAGAAAATAGCATTATTTGTTTTGCTGGCTCAGTCTATTCTACTATAATATTTACATTTTTTCACGTTTTCATG
Source organism: Heliornis fulica (assembly GCA_013399135.1). Lineage (NCBI taxonomy): Eukaryota > Metazoa > Chordata > Aves > Gruiformes > Heliornithidae > Heliornis > Heliornis fulica. Next base: position 341,998 of record VXBZ01001195.1, on the reverse strand, counting down.
TTTTTTTTTTGTGTCTAAATAAATATAAATCTGCTGCAGATGTTAAGGCAATGAGAGGCTGAGATAAGATTAATGTTGCAAAGTAGAATATCTGTCTACTATGGGCTTTTTCTTACACATCCTGCAGAAACAAGTTTTGGAGTGCAGATAGTTTGATCCTGAAAAGGTCAGAGTTCTGATTCAAAGCTATCTTGCCTTTAGAAAAAATAGCAGATGTTCTACTGAGTGACAGAAGGATCCTGGAGAACATATTCAGAGTAGGAGCCACAAAGAGTCTGACTAGAATGTTATTCACTCTGTACTGAGATGGCAGCCAAACCAACCTGGTTTCAAATTTTGCAATTAAAATGGAAACAAACTCACCCAGTATGGGTTATGTTGTCCACGATTCATTTGCTCCCTCATGTAGTATATGCACCATTTTGGGGGCTATAAATGACACCTCCAGATAATTCTTCTTATGCTGCTGCATGGCACTACTGTGGACAAACTCATCCAGAGTATGGTTAATCTGGATAATCAGTAACAGAAAATTTTTGTCATAAACTTACTTATCTCAAAAATTTTCCCCTTGTTATTCTCTTATTTCCTCTCCAGCAAAGCCAATAGCTCTGATTTTCCAAAAGATGAAAATGAATCTGTCTTTATGTTCTGTGTAGATTTAAAGTAAGTCTCTTGCAGGAGCCTAGAAAGAAAGATGGGGAAAAAAGGAGGAAGGAGGAAAAAGGAAGGATGGGAAAAAAAAAAAAGACCCACTCATCTGGATGGGCAATTCATCTGTTAGGTAGAATTTGGCCCATGTAGTAAGTAGATCTAAGTGATAGAAATGAGGAGATATAGAGACAGAGAAATGCTGGTATTACCATAGCAACATCAAAATAGCAATTATGTGAAATACCTTAGACAAAAGAAAAAAAAAAGACAGAAATTACTTATTTTCACCTGGATTCTCATATCCTAAGGCATATTTCTTTTAGTTCTAGTATCACACACAGGGTCTGAATCTTTCCCTAAACCAATTCAATGAGAGAATTTATCAAATGCTTAGTTGCTTGAATCACACAGGGGAAGAAAGAGAATAAAAAGGGAAGAAAAGGAAGGGAAAACTTCTATCTAAAAGTGTGAGGAAAGAATGGGAGACAAGTAAGCAAAGATGGGAAATCTGTACCACACTCACGATGAACTTCTCTGGGTTATCTGGAAGTAGAAAACTTACTGGTCTTCCACCTGCAGCTACTTGATCATAGATGGTTGTGGTATCCATGCAATGCTATTTTTCTCACATTTAGACCTTGTTTTCAGAGTCTTTGGTCTAGGCAAAGGGATTTCAAAATCTATTTTTGCCCACAAAGGGAATTCTCTATGCCATTCAGCTGGAGGACACTACATGCCCAGGCCGTGTTCTTCTGGCAATACAGATGGAATGGCCTAGTCTAGGTGAACTTGCACTTTTCCAGTCCAAAACACTATGACACCTATGTGGTATTTTCAAAGCTAGGTCATTGCTGGACATCCACTGCTTCAGACTCCTGAAGCATCTTTACCTGCTGCTTTTCTGTTACATTTTCACAGGAGTGGGATGAGGAAGGAGCCTCAAAAATCTGTCTTCATACTGTCAAATGGCCTCAAGCTAAGTGGTGTTGGGTGCACTGTCAGGGCAGTTATCTATAAAAATCAGATTTGTGACAATCTCTCAGATAGAGAAACAAGCAGCAAATCAGGATGGAGAGACAGGAATTCAGTGAATGTAAAAAAATAAATTTGAGGATGGTCTGCAAGACTGATAATAGCAGATCCAGCAGGATCAGAAAGATGACAACATGATGATGCAGGCTGTTATGGGTAGTCCCAGTTCAGCAGTACTTTCTTTCAAACATTGGATTAAGAATGAAAGGGAGAAAATAACAGCAAGAAATGAGGTAGAATGATGAGGAGGGAATCCTGGGCCCGATCCTTGTCTCACAACACAAGAAGAGTATCTCGGGACAACTCCTTGAATTAAGAGTAATTGCTGACTGTCATGAACCACTTTCTCCTGCAAGGTTTAGTATCTAGAATGTTTTCCCAACTAAGGAGTAAAACAGCAGAGGGTATTGTACCTCTGCAGCAAGATCTGCTGACAAAAAAAATCAACTAAAAAACCCCCAATCTCATCCAAACCCTGAAAAAAAAAAAAAACAACAAAACAAAACCAACCAACATAAAAAAGGGGAAAGGGAAGAAAAAAAATGACAAAAATCTTCAAGTAGGAGTCAAAAGGCTGCATTTTGCTTATGTGTTTTGCTTGACTAGCTCTCCATCTTTCGTTTGCATCTCTAACTATGTATGAAAAGACAGATTAATTTCAAGCAAAGAGTATTTGTGTGGGTAATAAAAGATGAATTGTGGTGGCACATGTTGTGGTAAGGACATGGAACAGAGCTTGTGCTCATAAACATTACAATGCAATGCCCAAAAATGCAAGGACAGGAAAGGTACAAGCATATATTCTGTTTTATTGGGTGCTTTTGCTCCTGTTGACATTAGCATTAACATATTCTCGAAGGCAGCCCAAATATTATTGATTATCAATCAAGAAATTTTGGGGGTGCATATACAAACAAAAAAAGTAGCATGCTAATGCACAGCTTTTGAAAGCTGATTTATGACTAGGTGCTGGAGTCTGTCAGCAAGAGATTCCCTGAGTCACCAGAAAAAGCAACGTATTACCAGTCTCATGGAGAGCCCTTGGGTGGTACAACCTCCACATGTTGACTTACTCACTGCAGTGTTTGCCAACATGTTTCATACTCTGTACTGTATATTAACAGTATATATCCTGTATATACTGTATGCTAACCCTAAGAGAAAGCCATTTAATTTTGACAATATTAATTAATTCCATGTAAATTATTAAACACAAAGAATTGAGGGTTTGTTGGGTTTTTTTATTCTAAATGGATTCTTTACTTATTTTATGCTTTTTACTAGCCTTTAATTTTTTTCCCCAGCATTACCAGATTGATTGCAATGGAACTGGTCTTTCACCAAGAGCAAGTCAGGTTATAAATGTTGGGAATAGTGGTTTAAACAGCACACAGTTTAGCTGGATGGAATACCTGGATGCCAAAATATAATCATCCATTATAGCTCTCTTAGGCAACATTTTACATCATGATGATAGTTTTGAAAGAGTGAAGACATGGAGATATGCAATCCATGTTTGCAATCTGCATTGTGCACTCACACTCATAAGAATTTCTCTGAAAAATAAAATAAAGCCCAATGACTAAGCATTGCCTTTCTGGATTGACATTCGGGGGCAAGTTATGGCCATCAATGACTTAAAATTGTTGGGGATGGCAGTTTTCTCTAGCAAAGTCAAGTGGATTTATACTGCAATAAAACAGCTATGAAACAGTCTAATAAAGTGATTTTTGCAATAGCAAATGCCTCAACTTAGCTTCAACACTTATTTAACTGGAAAGAGCCTTTTATAGCTAGGTAGATTCCAACGCATCATCAAAATTGCTGATAACTGCTAGTTTGAGCACAAAAAATGATCTCTCTTGTAATTCCATATATCAGTATAGCTTATTGTACTAGAACAGGGTTGCAATCACTAATAATGGAACTAGAAGAAGGGTGCTTTCTGGATGGAAGGAAAATTGGTAGGGTAATGCCCTAATCATCAGCATCTCCAGACAGCACTGCAGCAGGAGAAGGAAAAAGGAAAAAGAAAAAAAAAAAGGAATTTTACTGTCCCAGTGAATTAATTTTTGTCATTCAACCAACTATCCAGCAAGTTGGCCTTCATCTATTACTGTCTTTCCTGGTTAAAATAAAGAGACTTCCAAGCCTTTGAATAACACATGAATTCTAGATTCACTTGAAGCGGAAAATATGACAAACCCTAACCTGTTTAAAACATTCAAACCATTATTATCCACTTCCATAATTTTTTTCCATATTCTGTTCTATTTTTCTTGCCAAAACAAAACCTGTTATATAAGGTTTTATGCTTCATTTTGCATGTTCCTCCAAACACACTTCTATTAATTGGTTTCTCTTTGCCTTCTAAATTTAGCTGATTCCAGTTACTTATTTAATTATTTTAGCCCAAAACCTTTTGCTGCCTGCTGTCTTTCTGTTTTTAAATTAGATTTATTGGACATTTCCAGATCATCCATTTGGCTAGAAAAAATAGGCATTTTCAAACAATGGCAAGGAAAATAGCCTCTCCCCAGGAAGCAGTGAGGGACAGAGAAGGAAATGCTGGAGCATTTGCAGTGCCCAAGCTGCAAGTTTGATACAGCTGCAGTCAGGCTCTGTCTCCTCAGCCAGCCTTTTGAGTCAATACCAGTCACACAATACTTCCATCTCTTCCAATAACAATATTTGTTTTCAGTCCTTTGGAGTGAACTTTCTAAAAAAACCATAACCCCAACCCAACTAACCAAACCGAACCCCAGAAAACAACAACAAAAAATTGCATTAAGTAATGATACAGCTGGGTGGGCACAGCCAAGTATAGAGGAGAGAGTCACTGATAGGGACATATATGTTTAGAGTTCTGTCTGACTCATATAATTTGAAAAATTGAAAAATTCACTCTGTAATTCTATAAGCTTATATAATTTATATCTAAAAACCGATACAACTTGTAGCTCAGGCTAGGACTGCTTTTGCCAGAAGTCAGGGGTCCCTAGAAGTCTCTTGGAAAATTTATGGCTTGAGCTGAAACAGTCAACATGTTCACCCATCCCATTTTTGTGAGGCAAGAGGTCAGATGGGTGACTTCAAAGAACATAATATTTTATATCAGCCTCGTTGCACAGGAGTTTGAGACTACTAATACCAGATAAACGAACTTAAGACAAATCCTCCAACATTGGAAGCAACCCAAGCAAACTTTTTTCCCTATTATAACAAGAATGGGAAGAAAAGACGTGAAGTCTTTGAATGTTTTCACATCCTCATAGTGGAAAGACTTGAAATATATTGAATTAGACTGGCCAGAGAGCCTGATACTTCTGCATAGTTTGGAATGAGGATTAATAGACATAATGAGTCAGACCGAATCCTGATTTATGTTTGAGTGCAAATCAGGATTGCTTATGCAAACATAATCTTATGTTCACCAAAGTGTTAACATGGTCAGCATGAAGGTCTTGCCCTGGCCAGTTGTGTGTTGGTAAGCAGCTACATTGCAATGACACACAAGTCAACATTTCCTCTCTCTTTGCTTCATTCATTTTTTTTTTCAGATGTTTCTATGCTTCACAGAGAAGAGCAATGAGCTTCAGGCAGTATATTTTCCCAGTCCCTTATAGAAAATGTAGTTATTCTTTATAGGGGTAAAGACACAAAGTCCACTACCTGGAGCTGAATGATTAATTTTTCCTCCTTATGAGAGACTGGGCAGGCTGCTATTCCCAGTGACATTAAGACCTGTTGTAGCCTCTAGCCTGTTTAGTCCACGTTTAAAGTTCTATTAAGACAGATGGGAAATTTGTTTATAAATGGAAAAGATTTGGGTGTTAAGCTTTGAATACAAGCCTACATGAGCTTTGCAGTTATGATACCCTGTAGTTGTTTTGCTGAACCGATGCCTCAACAAAAGGTTGTCCTTTTTCTTTGCTAATCACAGTTAAATCTTCTCAAAACAACTGGTGATGATTCCCACAGCATCATTAAAATGTACTGCCTTTGTTTACAAATATGTAGATGTTTCTACTGGGTTTCACCATCTGTCTATTCATAATTATTCTAAATATTCATTGCCATCTTTCCTTTGAAGATTTTTTTTCCTTACACTGCCTACTGATTTCAGTACTCTCTGTATCCCCCACCACAGGTGAGAACTGAAATAAAAGTACAGTAGACAGGGAAACACTTCAAGGCTTAGTTTTTTTTTTTATCCCATGATATTTCTGCTAACTTCTGAAAAACAAATCATACCCCTTTTCAGCACATCACCGAGCCTCAGTGTTAGCTAACAAGAATGGAACGAGGTTGTTAGATGGAAGGGTTAAACTGGGTTAAACAAGATTGCTCTGTCATTAGGGATGATGCTATCTGTGACAATCAAACACTTTGCAGAGGCTTCATCCTGCGATCACAGCAGGTTTTTCAGAACTTGCCAGCCCTTCTCAAAGTGCTTGTGATCAGCATCTTTCCCAGCGTGAAATCAGAGCTGATCCTGTTGTTTCTCTGCATCAGTTACCACCGCAGCACATCCTCCCCATCTTTTTTTTTTTTTTTTCTTCAAGGACAAACATTCCCTCTTGCTGGGAATTCACACACGTTAATGAAGCCTTTGGTTTTGCTGAGTCTCTCCCTTTACATTTCCCCGGGGTTGCAGGTGAGGTGGAGCACCACAAGGAAAGCCCATCCCGGTGAGTTGTGTTCCCTCTTGGTGGGGAAGCACACGCTCTGCTGTCACCGGCTCGGTACCACTGAGAGAACGACACACCTTATTGCTGCTACTCCTCTACCTTTTGGAGCCTTCATCTTCTAAGATATTCCATATGTAGCAACTTGCTCTCAGATTTATACAACACAAGATCTAATAAAAGACTAGCCAACCAAAATAAAAGACTACCCAAGCAAGAGGATGGGGCTTTTTAACTAGTGTTTTGTAGAGAAACACTCTGCAGAGGAGGTAACAGTGCTCTCACTATGTAATCCTACTCTTCAAACTGGTATTAAATAATGTCTTAGACACTAAACTTCCTGACTTACTGACACCTTTAGTTATTGAATGTTGGGCAGGTTTTATATCATCTTTCATCTTTGTACAATCGCGGTTTTTTTTTCATTTTCAGTATTCTCAAGTATCTTTCTGTAGATGAGCCCTTCCAGCCCTCACTATTCTTCATTTAAGATCTTCTGTCACTTGTTTGACAGCAAAGACACCAACATAAAAGTTGTTCTTTTAAATGAAAGAAAACCTGGATTTTAGTTTCTCTTTATTTGAATATCTTGATTCACAAAGAACACCCTAATTACTTTGAGAAGCAAGATTCTTTGTAGGTCCCAACCCATCCAGTAACACAGTTTGTCTCCTTAACCAGCTGTAAAAACAACCTGCAATTTCCACACATACCTCTTACAATGAGAAAGAACATGTGATTAAACTTGGTCAAGTTCTTTATCTCTGACAATATAGCATAACACGAAAAAATCCAAACCCAAGAACTAGTGATTAATAAATATCTGCAAAACATGAGATATTTGTGAAGTTTTTAGAGCTATCTATAATGGAGACAAAGTCAACAGAATAAAATTTTTAATTACAACACTTCCTAAAATCTATACCTCTTGGAAGAAATCAGGGCTCCAAGCATCTGTGTAATGTTTTCCAGACAGCATCTCAAAGCACATAAGAATGGATATTAACAGTCTGTCCTCATAAGGGAGCACCTACAGTGCGGTGGAGCAAAGTGCCTTGCCCTAAGATCGAGGTCAGATTGGCTTTTCATCTTAATATACCAGAATACACATTTAAATAACAAGTTAAGACTATGAGTGAAACCTGAGGCCCTTAAAGGCTACTTAAGGATACCATGACCCATGGAAATACCTCATTTTATTTTTTAACAGCATTATTTTCTGTAAGGCACAGAAACAATATTAATTCACTTAAACCCGACCTGCATGAATAGTCATCTGGTAAGAGCAGTCCTTCTCCTCTATGTACAAAATGCAAAGAAGTCAATATTGTGTACAAATACTGAGAAGAACCTGAGTCATCTTTGTTCAGCCACACATCCATCCCATTGTGACTTCTGACAGGTTGAGAAGAGACGAAATGGGAGAACGGGTGGTGCCAACCAGCACAGATAGGTCAGAGCTGGGAGCATGTGTTCCTCTGCTAACATTATGAAACACTAGCCTTGTCTAAGAAGAACCTGTGACTTTGGTAGTGTAGCACCTCACAGATCTGAAGTGTGCTGCTCCTCATTCCTTGGAGGCAAGGTGGCATTAGAGATGTTTGAATGAGCCGAATAGCCCATTAACAACTGAACTGCACTGTGCAATTTATAAAAGATGGAGTAAATTCATTATAAAATTTATTATTATTAAAAAATTATTTAAAAACTTTAACACCCCCCCCAAAAAAAAAAGCACCACAACACCTCCATTTCTTTAAGCAACTGAACACTGACAATGTGGTGCAGGCTTGGATGGTGTTTTCAGTCGTTATCAGGACACGGAGCAAATGCCTTGTACTGCCAGAAAAAAAATATCATCACTATATAAATGATGGGGTCTTGGTTTTAACAGGTCCATAATCATAACATTTTATAGTCTCCTGATATAGAAGTCTTTTGTACTTGAAAACCCTAGCTGCCCAACATCTGCAGCACTTCATGAGCTGAAATGTAATACCTACCCGAGCTGCAGATATGAATATTTTGTATGGTGAAGATTTAAGGACAGAAAGTCTTTATTTATTGAAGACAACCAGCAGATTCCTTATAGCTACAAGGAAAACCAGATAGATCATTTCCTAGGGTATCAAAGCAACCTTGATCAGAGCAGTAAACCAGGCAGAATTTCAAACAGCTCATTTCCAGTCTGTTGGGTACATAGGTGGTCAGCAAGTGCTTCCACACCCACAGGCTGTGGGGAGATGACAAGGGTCAAAGGGGAAAAATAGCAAAAAAAAAAAAAACCCAAATAGCAAAAGAAAATAATCAGAACCTGTAAAGTTGCAATAGAAATACATTTTTGTATAATTTGGAACTATAATAAGATTGTCAGTTAAGATCTCTGTAAACACATGGACACTTTCCCAGAGCAAAGAACCAGCATTCTATTTCATTCATGGAAAGGAATATATATATTTGGGCAGGAAATCATTAGGAAGAATTAATTTCTATGTACATGCTTTGGAATTTGTCTAATTTGGCTTTATAATTCTAGCCACTGCAAAATAGCACTCAAGACAAATTAATATGTTCAATTAAGGATGTAATGGTCATTTTTGGAAAGTATAACATTAAAATACTCACAAGTTCAAGGGAATCTGAAGCACCTGAATGAGAAAATGAAGCATGAAAGTACTCAGGAGTTGAGGAAATTACAAATACATACCACACACACAGGTATTGTGCCTCAGGATGCTTAGGGACTCGATTTTTCTAAACAGCAACGTTAGCTGCCATTACAAGTAGTACTGAAGTAATAACAAATTCAAAAGCAATTTTGTTTTTTTTTTTTCCCTCAAGTGACACCATGTAGCTCTGGGATAAATTCCTTTCAGATGCTTTAAACATAATTTAAAACATACCACTTACAATAAGGAAAACATTTTTTATGAATGTTTTATAATATTATGGAAAAATCTATCTTTGCTCAGACCTTAACAAAAAAAAAAAAAAAAGAAAAACTTCTTTGAAATGGTAATGCTGACCATGTTATTCCCATTAGGTCAGGAGATTACAATAACCTTTTTTATTTATACCCAGCAGTAGAGTTAGGAAAATGACATCAACTTAAAATATCTTTAACAACTCCAAAAATTATTTTAATTGCTTTACTACTATATTAATAATTAAAACTTACTTCCAAAAATGGATCAAACATAATTTACATATCTACTAAATGCTGCAGAATCTGGGTCTATACAAAGAAGTAATATGCAAAGAAATTAGACTTAATACATTTGGTAGCACTTCAGTCACCTCAGTGGAGATACTAATAGCACAGATAATTAATTTGCAATGATTTAAATCTCTCTGGACAACATGCAGAAGTGTCAGAAGAGGGCAGGCATAGTGCAAAGGGAAAGGTGTGACCTGTGCTACCAGCCTGGAGAAGACAAAGGTGGTTTATTTGTGTGTGTTAAGCAGGTGGCCCTGGACTGGGGGAGTAGCAATAGGACAAGGGGTGATGGTTTTAAACTAGAACAGGGTAGATCTAGGTTGGATATTAGGAAATAATTCTTCAGTGTGAGGGTGATAGATCACTGGCATGGGTTGTCCAGACAGGTGGTAGAGGTTCTATCCCTGGAGATATTCAAGGTCAGGCTTGATGGGGCTCTGAGCAACCCGATCTAGTGAAGATGTCCACCCTACCTGAAGGGGAGGTTGGGCTACATGACCTTTAAAGGTCCCTTCCAGCCTAACACATTCAACAGCCTGGTATCCATTCTGACAGATCTCAGTGGGTCCCCAGGCTACGGTGCTGCTGTAGGCACAATCCTCCAGAGGCTCAAGCAGCAGCCCCAGGGCTGTGGCCAAGTGAGGACTCTGCCTGAGCTCCTCTTCCCAACAGGATTCATATTGTTTAGCCTCCAATGTACACACAGATCCAAACTCAGCATGACCATGACCATGGAGTCACATCCATTGCCTGAGAAAAGGCCTGAAAAAGGAGAGCATCAAAGCTTCTGTAGGTGGTATGGTGCCACAGGCCTCATCATGATATCTAGCTACTCTTCCCACCCCATTCCAACAGCTTTTTCTGGGAAGCAGTTTTCTGGAAGAAGAAAATGTTTATATTATTGAGCAAGCAAAGGGAGAATGATGCAGAGTCAGTTGTCCTATTTTAGTTACTTTGCAGAGTGGTGCTTTCACATCCCAGGAGTCTGGTATTGACCAGTTATTTGGGACACGGTATTTGTTTGAATTTGATTTTGTTGGTGTGCACACAAATTATAGAGTTGGTTTTTTTCCTTTTGTTGGTTAAAAATAATACCAGTACTCCAGAGCACACACTGCATTTTTCTGTAAGGTCTAACAGCACAGAGAAATCACATAGTCTTTGTTTATAGCTTGATTATGAAATTAATTCCCCCTTTCTTGTACTCCTACACGGTCACCTGACTCTGAAAATCTCCCTAAAAGCAGTATTTCCCATGCTCTACTCAGAATCAGAAAAGTACTGGATCTCAACAGAAAAGACTCATTTTTGAAAGCATTATTAGAGCATAAAGGACCATCAGCATGCCAGATTAAGACTTTAAACATTTTTCTGTAAAATCAAGTTCTCATTTCAGCAGGGAAGCAGCAATGAAACACAAGTTTGCCCTGAGAAGCAGCACTGCTTCAGGGCAGCTCTGCAGATGATCCAGAGAAAAACTAGAAGGTATTTTATATTCCATAAGGTATATATGTATATAAAAGGTATATATAAAAGGTATACATATCCTTTTCCTGAGGAAGGGGAGGCCACTGGCTGCCTGCTCTGTCCTTGCCCTGGGACAGGCAGAGGGGACATATTCAGTACCTTGCCCCCAACCTGCAACCTGGTGGAGATGCCAGGGAAATGGTGTAAGAGAAGAAAACATTGGATCATATGACTTCCCAGAACAACAGCTTTGTTTGTCCTAATGGAAGCAGCAGTAGCTGTGCCAAGGGGATGATGGCACAACACAGTGCCATTTATCCTCAGCTCCTTACAGGACAATGCAGGAAACCTGTTTAATTAAAGAGGCAGCTCAGGACTTTATTGCTCTTGATTTCTTTCTTATTCATGAATCTCTGGATAAATTCAGTCTACTTTCCAATATCATCAGAGGAACCCCAGGAACATTTGAGAGCTAAGGCAGTCTCGTGATGTAGCAGAGATACAGCTCTAGCAGCCACAGCTGATAAAGACTGAGTACAGACTTGCCTGTTAAAGCCTGAAGGGAGGAGAAGCACTGATGTTTCTGTTTATGAAATTAATAGGTCCAAAAAGCAGAGCATGCTGAGACATCAGGCTATTAGCAGGAGCCCTGCTGGCAGCCCACTTAGGAAAAAAAACAACAAAGCTGTGACAGTAGATTAGGTTGAAGAGTTGAGCTTTTTTGCTTTGGGTTTTTTTTGAAGCATATAGAGAAGACAGCAACCTATTCCAGTGATTGCTTCCTCTAAATCTAAAAATAACACAACCCCTATACAAGTGGTCAATGAGCAGCTCAGGCTGAACATCCAGCAGATGTAATGACACGGGTCCCTACCCATGGGGACAACGTGGGACCTGACTGTAAACAACTTGGTGGCAGCGGGCACTCAGGTGGCTACATGGATAACAACCACCTCATGTTTGGTTCTCCAGCAGACCAGGCTAAAATAGTGGCATTTGTACTAAAAGTCTGGGAGCTGCTGAGGTTTTTATTTTGAAGAAATTTGTTCTGTATATTAATAGATTTTTTCCACAAAAATTGATGGAATTTGGAGTAACTGCTTTATGGGGAAATATAAAAAAAAAATAAATACACATAACTGGTCACCAGATGTCACTGTCTCGTCATTCCAACATGGCCAAAGAAATATAAATCTATCAGCAGAAAACAGAGCCAGACATACAATCAAGTGACAGGAGAAAATCTGGAGCATGAAGAGGCAGACTCCTTGTTACTCAGCAGAACCAGAAGAACAAGATGTCATGATTTACTTTATAACAGGTTTGTCAGCCCTGTTATAATCAGTGATTTATTACAGCAATTTCCTAGGTTTCTTCCCCCTCCCCAATGGCAGATGCCACTGATTACCTTTCATTTGTAGAAATTTAGGATGATCAGTGACTCTGGTGTGAGCATGCTTCCAATGAAACCAGGTGGGTCTTTATGGTCAAGATTACAGTAACCAGTTTGACTGATTTTGAGTAGCTTCTTCCATTGCACATCTTTCAGGAAAACTTCAGTTTTGTGGCTATGTACATCTGGGTTTAGAGGTCTCTGTAGGTGATACTAATATTGAAGGAATTTTGGTAGCTTTTGTCAAATAACTTATCATTATTTAAAATAGTTTGCAGCTTGCACATTGCTTACTTCCAGGTGTCACAGGGAGAGATAGCTGTACTATCAATCACCTTGTCCTGGAGCAGGCTGTGGATCACATCACAGCTTGTTTTGGGCATGGACAGAGCTTTCTGGGGTTTCAACACTACTGTTCTCCATGAGAGGAGTGTTTTATTTGTGGAATCAAATCCCCAGGAATAGGTCTTTCAGCTTTTACAAATTCCTTGCACCATTCTGGGTAGAGTTATATAATGTTTTTAAAAGCACAGGGCTTAATGTAAGTGGGACTTTTAGACTGAGATCAGTAGACTGGAAAAGTGAATGGCTACATCTGTAATTGCTCTAATATTAGATAACAGGGCCAAATTCTCACTGAGGATTTTAAAAATACCTACTTAGGTTCTTTGGTGAGAGGAAGTGGCCCTTTGCATATTTAAGAGCAGTACACACCTCAATCCTTTCCCAACCACACCACAAATTAAATTATTCATTTTATTTGAGCTAAGAGTAAGATTTCTACACAGATGTGTTTCCAGGTTGGGGGGGTGGGGTGTTATCTAATTATGCTAAGTGCTGTAGCAACACAGGATAAGGTCAGTCACTTGGATGAATACCTTGGAATCTGAACACAAAAGGCAGAGTGTGTTAAAAAGAAAGAATTATTAAATTCTTTCTTAAATTCTAAATTATTAAATTTCATCTTAAAAAAATACAAAAAGAAAGAACAAAAAGACTAGTAGTGATGTATCCAAAAGGGATCATCAACTAGTATTTTTTTCTTGCTCCCAGTTATTTTAAAGTCACTGTCCTTTAGCAATTTCACTAGGATCATAGTGCAACTCTTTGTTAAAAACTGAAAAATGTTAATGGGAATTCCAAGTTTGTGCCATCTACTTTTGATACAGTCCTCCATATTTTTAAATCTCAAAATTACTTAAAGCAAAGTAAAAAAGAAATGATCATCTATTTAAATAAGGGGATTGAGACTTTGGACTGATTTCCCTACTATGACCTAGAAGACCAAGGGCAGACCTGGGGCTTGAATCCCAATTTCATGACTCCCTGTCCAGTGTTCTGGACAGCCTTACTGACTAATAAAAGTCTTCTGGAACAAGGTTGAAATTTTATGGACTTGGAATGTTCTCATACAGAAGAGTACTCTATTTTTCCATTAAAATTAAGCATGGCTACAATACAATGCAATAAACTGCTGAAAATTTCTATATAAAACCTGCGTCTTACAGGTTAGGATGCTTGCAAGTTATCTAATTACATATATCAATTTTTTACACTTAAAACCACAAGAGGCATCATACACAGAGAATGAATAATGTAGCATCTCTGTGCTGTCAGGGGGGTGAAATAGAATCCTCCAAATTTCATCATTATGCACAACAGCATAACCAGCATGATAAGAGAAACAGCACACCTCCGGACGAACTAACAACTCGCGTGGATTCTCCCCAGCGTGACAAGGTGTGTGACAACATGATCAGTCAATCTCTATGCACGTCCTGCTCTCTCTCCTTGCTTTGCTTTAGAGAAGTTGTTGCTCTAAGGGAAACTGCATATGCCTGAAGTGAACCACAGACTCGATAGCTTGCACTTGGGAACTCCCAGCTTGGCTTGACATGAGGTCAAGTGCTCTTGAAGCTGCCAGATGTACTACTAAGGACTGCTGTCTTTATCCATTTTCAGTGCTGCTTTAAAAGTTGCTTTAGTTGGCTGCTCAGTTGGCAGATACCTGAATACATATGTAATTAACTCAAAGACAGGTATATAGGGTTATTGCTTAGCCACTAAGTACGTGCCTGTCTACCCTGGACTTGCCATTTTTCCTCTTCCCCTCCTTCCAGTTTACACTGTGTCTCCTAGTTTCAAAGAAAAAACTGATGCCAGGTGAATTTGATACACATTTATATAGTGCTGGTTTTTTATATATATATACACACATATATACATATTATATATGTATATTATGCTCTATATACCATGTATATTATATATAATGTGTATATTATATATTATACACAATACTATATAATACACAATGTTATAATATTATATATATACAGATATAATTTATACACATACATACACACTGGATTTGCATAATGTTACCATTAAATGTTTTGGGCTTAATGGTCAAAAAGAAACAAAGTTTTGCCTGAGTAACAGTTACAGTATTGAAACTATTTGGAATTGGGTATTATAGTTGTTAGTGTAGTTAAAGCCTGTTAGCATCCTCTAAGTTCTCAGTGATACCTGTGTGAAATGTTTGTTGACATTAATAAAGAGTTGCAAGTCTTCTTGCTTAAGACTGGTAATAGTCAAATACTTTCATAAAGGTACTGCATGTTAGCACGATTCAGGGAAGATATTACTGACTTAAAGCTGAGGAGGAACATAGACTGTATATTAATTTCAGTTCTTATTCTGGACCAAAGTCAAAGCTTTCTGGCTTGTAACCATTACAGAAATGCATGCAATTATTCCTTTTTAAGATAGTTTCATCTCCATTAAAGCTCTGGAAAAAAACATCAATATTTGCCAAATGGAAAAGGCTGAAATGCTAGAGAAAAATGTATTGAACAAGTTGATAAATCATGAGAGGAGAAAACCCACCAAGTTTTTCTGATTATAGTTTCACATTCAGATTTCATAGTTGCACCTAGAAATGTCATGTTACAACCCTAGCGTGATAGGCATTGTCAAATGATATAGCAAGTGACAGCTCCTGTCCCAAGGAGATCAGTATAATAATATCACACAATTTAGGAGATGCAGTAATTACATTATGTGTGAAATTTGCCCTTAATGCAGCCAAGACCTATGTATTGATCTCCAAGGAATGAAAGTCTGTGCTAGTATTTAATTACACATTCTGTATTGAATGCATTTGCAAACTATGGATATTCATGGTGTACCACTAAAAGCAATTCCAGATGACATATCTTATTTTCAGACAAAGTAAATGGAATAAAATTTAAATAAACAAGCTAACTGGGGCTGAAATCCTTACTTCCTAATAGGACCACTCAGAAAAAGCCAGTATCCATAGGAACTGGATAGGATAGGATCTGGATCTTAAAGTGGTCTTGCATACTCCAGCGTAACCTTCACTGACATTAAAATGAAAGCAATTGGACCGAATTAGATGACAGGGAATCTTAATGAAAGAATTAAAATGGATTAAAAAAAAAAAAAGTGTAGCCAGAGATGTGTGATGATAGAAATGCCCCATTATTCCATCACTTGGAGTCACAGACTTTAATAGAATAATAAAACAATTAGGTGGCAAATGCTTTAGACAATGTTGAATCTTACCAATGTTTTGGTGTTATTTTTTGTTGTTTTTTTTTTTGTTTTTTTTTTTTTAAGGGCTTACTGTTTGTCTCCCTTTCTACTTCATCTAACAAAAGTCTCACCATTATCAATGCAGATAGGTGTGTCCCCAACAAGGGGTTAATTATAGAAACATAGAAAGGATTGGGTTAGAAAGGATCTTAAAGATCATCAATTCCACCTCTCCTACCACGGGCAGGGACACTCTCCACAAGGCCAGGTTGCCCAGAGCCTCATCGAACATGACCTTGAACACTGCTAGGGAGTGAGCAGCCACAACATCTCTGGGCATCCTGTTCCAGTGCCCCACCACTCTCATAGCAAATAATTTCTCCCTAATATCCAGCCTAAGTCTACCATCTTTCAGTTTAAAAACACTGCTCCTCATCGTGAGAAAAGTTGGGCTCTTTTCACTTTGTCTGAGGGAACAGCTGCTGCAGCTCAGTGCTCTGGTGGATGGGAACCTGCTTCTAAATGGACAGTCTGAAAGCATTACTGTCTTGTCTATATCCATGTATTCTATCACTGTTATCCTTCTCTCCCTCCATTTTTATTTATATATAGCAATGATGTCCATACTCAGGCTTCCTTCTATGAGGATGGATGAGATAGCCCCATGTTTCCTCATGTGTGATCAACTTTCCATTCTAATTGTATCTGTAATATTTTTTTCTCCTTTTCTGATTTTAGCCCATCTTTCTCGAACATAAATGAATAGAATTGCAAAGATATGACAAAGGAGGCCATACCAACACTTTGTTCAGTGGCTTAAAATTCCCCCTCTTTATCAGGAATTTGTCTCTGTTACATATTGAGTTTCACTGTACTCATTCTGCATGATGCTACAAAGTACCAAACTCATTTTAGAGCAGGAAGGTGAAAATTAGTACTTATAGAAGGATCCAGATTTAGAAATTGGATCCAGTGTGCACTATGTTTTCACTTTAATTCTGCTTCTCACAAAAGAAACTCCCCTGTTAATGAAAAACATACCATACAAGGAGGGGGAGAGGTAGCACGTAAATCCTGGTGGCATTTAAAATTACATCTGAAGAATATGGGCTAAAATGTCATAATATTTTCTTTAACACTATTAAAAATTTTAAGAATTCAATTAACATACTCATTGCAGTTGCATAATTAAAAATCAGGATGAAATAGTATAATTGCTATTTTATGACCATCATTACATAATGAGTGGTTTTATAGCAATCTCACCTAACTGTGGATTTGGGTAATTTTAAAAAGTTGTTGATTTCCACAGAATCACTCAGATCCCATCTAGAATATTTTTTTTTAAAAAAGGAGGAACTCAATGTTTTTTTGTAGTTTCTTCTTTTAAAAGATTTGAAATGGAGTTTCTCTTAAAACATTCAATAGAAGCTTAAAAACTGAGAAAGTGTAAAGTGCATTTTTTTAGAGGCATAAACAGCCATCTTTGAGCTGATAAAATGATAGAAATTTTGAGCTCAAAGTGATTTTTAATGAAGATGATAAGCCCCAGAAAATAACAATTTATGGGTAATATATAACTTAAATCAGCAGCTCAATCACAGAGTCTCTGCCTCCCACACACTAGACTATGTGCTGTGCATCTCAAGACCTGAAGCATAAAAGACACAGCCTAAGGAAGAGAAGGGAGAAGTGGGAGAAAATAAATCTTTGTGTTTATTGTGCCTCTCAAATATTGGTTCAGCTTGAGAGGCTTTCCATCCTACAGTTGTCTCTTCCAGCTACCTAGGAAGTGCTGCACACCTCAGTCTTTCTTTCTTCTAGTTATATCTTGCCCCTGTGCTACAGCCACCAGCAGAGTGAAGATGCTGGAGCACTGGATAGCAGCTCTATCTCATTCCTATGTGAGAGTTGCCATGGGGCCTGTTGCTCCCTGCAGTCTTAGGTCCATTCTGTTTAAGGATGCGATACAGAGCTTGAGAGGAATGACAGCAGTCAGGCAATGCACACAAACCCTTGTGGCAGAATTTCTGGGCATCACAACAGAAAGCAGAACATGCCACCAACACCAACTAGCACTTTGTATTATACCTCATACAATCACACCTGTATGAATATTCCCGTGTGATGCAGCTATCGGTCTGCAATTGCTGCTCGTGTAGATGAACTAGAGCTAACGAGACAAATCATTGTGAGCACACACAGCACTGAGCACAAGATCTCACTGCAGTCTGAAATATGCAGTCTGAAAAAGCAGCTATGTTTTGGAGGGGCTGGCTTGAACAGATTTTATCAGTCCCCAGCCTAGGTGGGGTAAGGCTGAATAGGAAACATTTACATAAGCTTAAATCAGACCTTTAACTGATAAGCAAACACATTTTTGGATCCTGTCTCTCATTAACACATAGCAAAAAATGTAAGCTAAGATTGCATAAAAATCCCATCTATTCTTATTTCATATACTAAAGGATATTCTGATGTCACTGGTTTTTTCCTTCCCAAGGAGAACAAAATTACAAACATGTCAACACCACCAACAAAGGTTGCACTTTACAGAACGTGTTACTAATAGAAGCTGAAAGCTGAACTCTCTCAGTACTGAGTATACATAGCAGAGTACACAGCAGTACTGAGATTAGCATGAATGATTGGAAATATTTGTCAGTTTGCTGCTAACAAAAAATAATATTTAGAAAAAGACAGTTCACTATATATAGCCTAGCAAGCAAATGCTAATAAAAAGTTTCAGACATGGGCAATAATGGAAAACCAATATTCTCTGGGTTAACCAAAGCAAATTCCAGTTTTCAATGTGCAGATCTTGAGGAGCAGAGGAGTTACCTCTAATACCACCTGTGTGTCTTGAAGGTTACATATAATTTGTTCCTCAAACACACCACAACAGCTTCCTCTAAATATGTTTTCAGTGTCACAAAAGGAAAGTTTGCCCTGCAGCAGTGGGTAGTAAATGCTTATTTATGACTGTAAGCTAAAGGTACTATCTTCCTCAGAGCAGGAGACCTTCACAGTTAAAGCAAGCTGATTAAGGTTAATGAGTTAATTAATTTTGCACCTGGTATGACTAGCGGGTCACACTCTGTGCTTTTCGTCCTAGGGAAGTATATAACTGTTCTTGATCTTGGGTTGTTATCTGGCTTAGAAAAAGATACCATTATCCCTGCATCTCTCTAGACTTAAATGAAATATTTAAACAGTTGTTTTCATCAGTGTTTCAATGTTGATTTTTATTTTTTTACTCCCTAAAGCGTCTTTGAGACTTAGGGCATGTGTGCAATATCTGCAGTACTTACTGAACTGATAAAGTCATGATCATGACTTCTTCATGATTGACACCACAGCTGTGCAATGTATTGGCACCCATGAAATTCACCAACTCCTCAGCCTACATTTGCTAATATAACTACAGTTTAAAAACATCAATATCAAAAGATTACATTCTACAGGGCTAACTGAATCAATACGACAGTTTTAATTTGATTCTTATTGAATAAACATTCAATTTCATGGGTAAGGGAATCCTTAAGTTCTTGCTTCATTCACTCTTATTAAGCAAAGTCACCATATTTGATGGATATTAATTAATGAAAGAACTTTTGGACCTTTAACAAAGAAGATTAATATGTACATGCCTCTTGTATTCATAAGCATCATTTATTTGTGACTCTGATTTCTAAACACACCCAGAAGAGATGTTTTGGCTGTTTTTATCTAAGTGGGATCCCAACATACAATGACATAATGTAAATGACATTATGAGGTTTCATGTTCAGCCCTAAATGGAATTATAGTCAAATTTGACTAATCTCATTGCCAGTAACATATTAAATCTGGGCTCTCATATTTAAGCTTGGCTTTCACTCTCTCATTCATTATAGGCAGTTGCCTCTTGTCTGCAAGTTATTTTAAGGGAGTATAAAAGCATAAGACTTTAGACTCATATCTGAAAGACAACCCTGCTGATGTAAAGATGGAACCTTAGTATTTCATCCTATATTTGGTCAAACTGCACCAGCCTTCAGAGCAGGCTAGTTCTCCCCATGTTAATGCTGCTAACCTACCACAAGGTTTGACAAACAGAAATATTCAACAATCATCAAACAATTACTTCATGAAGAACTTTGTCTTTCTCTTACTCTAAGTCTGATATGGAAGTTCTCTGGTTTCTTTGCCTTGGACTCCTTATATAGTGCATTTCCCTCCTTTTCCAGTTAGATTTCTATCACACAATGTACAATATAGGAATTCTTTGTTGCTTTTCTAAAGTTGGAGATGTGGGGAGAAAAGGGAACCCCATAAATCAAAGTGAATATATTCTTGGAAATGCCTCAAATACTTTAGTTATCTGATCAATTACACATTTCAGTTCTTCCATTCTAGTTGCACAATAAGTTATTTGCAACACCAAGTTCGTAGCCATTGTGAGCCAGATGGAGCTCAGCTGTCCCTATTCCAGCCCAAGACAAGCAGAGTTCTGCAGCTAGAGACAGCACACAGATAAGGCAAGAACTAAAGGATCATATTCCACATTTGAACTCCTGACCAAGAGTCTTTTTGCAACTCCCACGGTTATGAAAACAGATTTAAAATAAAAACCCCACAGATACTGCATTTTAATCCGAAGATGATGCAGTTCAAGTTCAATAACTGTCTGGTTGTGAAGCAATGCAGTAGCAGAAAGCAATGAAGACTAACTGCTGTTCATAACCCGAGTGCTCGGTACATAGGGAGCAGCTGTAAGGATCTGTACTCAGCATATTTCTTGTTCCTCTCCTGGATTGTGAACAATGTCTTAATTTATGCTAAAACAATCTGGCTGGAACCATTCCTTCATCTCACTTCAGGTCCATAAATGTTCACTCCTCCTCTGGATTTGATATGCTGCTTTTTCTTTCTTGCCTGCCTGAATATGAGGTAGAAACAAAGACTTTTGCATAGTAAGCAGCAAGAGATTTCTGCAGGAAGGTTATCATTCAATGTCTTTAAGTGCTCCTATTCAAATGTGAACACATTTCTGTGCCTTTCCACAAATCTTCCTAACTCTTGTAGGATTTAATAGCTTACTTTTGAAGCAGAGGTACTCTACATGGTGGGAGCCAAAAAGTACATTAGCAAATTCAAAGAGAAGTGTGCTGTTAAATAATAATACATAGGCTAATTAATGTAGATGCAATGGTGAGAACATGCTGACATTGTTGAAGTTAATGATCCAGCTGCATTATCACTTCCATCACTGTAATACTGATAAAACCAAAGATCTTGGCTTTCCACATCCTGAAATAACAATTCCACTAGGCATCTTGCAGAGACAGTTAAACAATCTTTCTGTACTTCACTAAAGACCACAGTGTGATTTTATCATGGAATTTGAGACAACAGTTTATCTTTACCAACTGCCTTGAGCATAATGTGACACAAAAGTCATGGTATGTCAGAAACACTTTGACAAGCCCTGTGATTCAATGACACAGCTCCAGGAGTTCCAGTTCTCAGTCCCAGTTCTCCTATTGATCACTTCTTTTCTTGCACCTATCTTGTTCAGATGAAGCCAGAACCCATTTCCATGCCTCATCCCCTCAGATGTGCAATATCTATTTTCTAGGAAAGAGACTTTAAGACAAAGCAGAGTGTTGACCAAAGGTCAGTGAGGTCTAGATGTAATTTATGCTGTCCTACAATGCATATTAACACCTCTTATTATTTCATTCTGTTGTGGCAAATAATCCCAGTGTGGATGCTCATGTGTTTCAAATACAAGTATGAAAAAAAACCAGCATATCATATAAAGGAGCTAAATTCAGGCTGCATTTTAGCCATGTACAAGTCTGGTAATTCCAATGGCATATTGTTTTACAGGAGTGAAGATGGCAGTGTATGACAGATGTTTCTTGAAATAAACATCCAACTTTCAAAAGCATCTTAGGTATCTTGCAGCTAAAAGATGCTGATGGTATCTGATGGGACTTTCAAATGTAGGCATTGAAATCAATAGGAAATCAGCACAGAAGTATTTTTAAAGCCTAAGAGAAACTTGACATTTGAAGTTTAAACTCAAAAATCTTTGATAACTATCCTATAGCAAATTATGTTCCTTTGACTCAAATTTAAAAAAAAAAAACTTTTCAAAAATGGACCCTGACACTCACAAGCCCTTGAAGCAATGAAGCAGAGCAGAGAGACACCAAGTCACTAGACAAGCTGCCAGCTCTGGTAGTGACACAGCAGACTTTGCTCAGCACTGTGCCTAAACTCAAACTGAAAAGAAACAATTATTAACTTAGACACAGCTCTGCACTGACTTCCAGTAATAATTTGAGACAGACACTATTTCAAACAGGCAGTGTACATACCGGGAGGACACAGCAGCCTGAGATGATGCTACCTTGAGCATCTCTGCCCCCTCTTCTGCTACTGCACAACACCAATTGCCCATAGATCCTTTTGAAAGATTTATTCTTGTTCTCTTCAGGTTATACCACATTTCCCTCTTGATCTGTTGATTGTAGGACAATAATATTTCCCAAAAGATATATTATGAGAAAAAGAAATGTTGCTAATTTAACATTAGCACCTGTAGCTTTGGATGTTTTTATACTTATACTTCAAGAACAAAGAAAATAAAAAAAATAGAACAGAAGTTCTATAAATATGGGCAAATCAAGCACAAAACCTAGTTTGGAATTTGGATATTGAATGAAACAAGTGTTTAAAGCACAGCTTTATGAAGACAGCCCTTTGCAAACATGACCTGGACCTGCAGAAACAAGCTTTTGCCTAAGAATATTCTGTAGTCAAAACATCACTGATAGTCCTGATGATGATGGACAGGGCAGAGGGGAATGCACAAGCCTTCTATTGCTTCTTTTTTTGATAACAGCAGAGGGGGAAAAAAGCACACATTTTAGCTCTTAGGCAAAATAAACAGGTGCTCAAAGTTTACCAAGGAGCTGTTCTATTAAATAAGTGCTTGTCGTTTATATATAATTACTTTTTGACTGAAACTGCTCTTCAGAAAAGGCAAATGATCTGAAGTATGGGCACTTCTAGAGTTTCTGTGTGTATGTGTGGAAATGAAGGAGGCTTGTGGAAAAAAAAATGTTTATCATCAACACACAATGCCCTTAGAAACAAAACAAAAAAAAAAAGAATAAAATATGGGGCTTTAAATGGCCTAAAGAAGAGAACACACAGTGATGAGCTTTTGGTTCACTTGAAGCAGGAGTACTTTTGTCACTCATTTCCATGGTTCAGAGTGAGGGGATGGGGTACTTTATAAGCAAGGAAAACAAACACAACATTGTATTTCACAAGTCAGAAGTCACTACCATCTTCTTCAAGCAGGGCTAGGATTTGTCTGCAACCCTGATTCACAAATGCATTTAGCCACCAAAGGACTTTTTTCACTGTGAAAATGAAGCTCATACATTCCAGCCCCTGTCTCAAGCAGTGCCAGCATATATTCCTTTTCTACTCAAGTATGATTCATTTTACAATTTTAAGATTTCCTTCCAGCTACAAGTCTTGCAAAGGGACTACTACTTAGAATAAAAAATGGCAAGTACAGCTGGCCATCTTGCCTCAGGCCATTCAATCACAACCTTTCTTTGAAATCACAGCAACATTGCATTGGCTAAGTGAAAGATGTGGCAAGGCCCCGGGCAGACAGACAGACAGACCTCTCCTTCTCTATGGCTTTTGTTATAACTATATATTCTGTGAAGATTATACTCTAAAGAGAGAGCTTCCCCAGATCTCAGTTCCCCTCTAAATTCCAAAATAAATGTACAGATTCTAAAAAAGTGCCCAGTGATGGAAAATTACCAAGTATATGATAAAACACTATAATAAAAACATATTTTAGGAGAAAGTGGAGTAGTCAAACTAGTTGCCTTTTTCTGTTTTTCCCTTCCTGCTACTTGTGTTTTCATTGTCAAAGTTTGGCAGTCAGACAGAGGTTTAGCTGTGAATGACTGACATGGACAGCATTTTGTTGTTCAAAACTACTCAGAAAAAGGGCTCGAGAGTACAGTTTATACCACGCAATCTACCCTTTCAAAGGGTCTATTTGGGTTCAGAAAAAAAAGGTAAATAACAACTTCAAAGTTTCTGGTAAAAGTAACCCACCAATATTTGGAAATGATGTTGTGTCATATCCACTTCTCACGAGCCCACTGGGATCTCCAGATATCTCTATTTTATATGGGGCATCAACTCAGGAACTCCTGTGTTACATCACAGTAATTCAGTAAACTAAAATAATTTCATGTGACCTGGAATATAAGGCCCAGCTGCTGGAGGAGTTTGGGTACACACAGCACTCAGGGTGCTATATCCGCCAATGGGATTTATATTTATGCATGTTTTCAGCTGAAAGGTTAAAAATTTAAAAAAAGCAACTTTTAAACTGCTACTCAACTCAGCTACACATATGCATTATGTATATGAACAGA
Organism: Heliornis fulica; assembly: GCA_013399135.1. Lineage (NCBI taxonomy): Eukaryota > Metazoa > Chordata > Aves > Gruiformes > Heliornithidae > Heliornis > Heliornis fulica. The sequence goes on along the minus strand of VXBZ01001195.1, from coordinate 317,518 downwards.
TGATAAATGGTAAATATATTTACCCTAGGGATTTACTCTGCATTACAAAGAAAACACAGGCCCTAGTCTACACTGCTTGTAACTCTCAGAAATAAAAAAAGCCAAACACCACTGAACTTCTTAAATCATCTAAATAAAGGGGGAAAAAAATAAGGAGGAAAGAATCCAGTGTACATGCGAGCACTTTTACAGATATAGGTAATTTTCTACACAGTGCTCAGTTACCATGGTGATGGGCATGAATCAGATTAGATAATTTCTCTACTCAAGAAAACCTACAGAAGCCATTGGCAGGTTTTCCAGTTGATCTGCAGTGTCAAGTTCATGTTTATTATTTTTCCTCTCCAGAACAGATCACATGAAAGATTAAATGGCAATGTGTGCACACAGTAGCTTTATCTAAGGGAGAGACAAGGAGATGGTTTAGACTTTAGTTACAGCCTGGCTCAAGAGCTTGCTGCAACCAAAAGAAAAATTCCAATTAATCTTGAATAACTTTCAATACAAAAAACACCTCCACAGGGGAAAAAACCCAAAGTCAGAGAATTGAGAGTGGGTGAAACTCCTGAGATACATAATGGGTCTAATTATGTATCCTCAGTGCCTTCAAGTGCCTTTCCTAAAGCAGCAGCTGCCACCTTTGCTGCGCCTGTCCAGCATGGGATTGAGGGGGACCCACCTCAGTGTATCTTGACCCAAAACTGTCCTTCAAGCAGAAGAAAAAGGTCAGCAGATCATATAGGGAGCAAGCTTCATTGACCTCCTCTACTGAAAGATGCCACTCTACAACATGTAGAAATTCTTTGTCTTCCCTGCAGAAGACACTATGCAAGTGCGGCCTAATGGCAGGGCCATGTGGGTCATGGGGGTGGAAGGAGCTTGGGGCCTGTATTTACACCTCCCTCCCTTGACAGGGAGTGAGGTGTAAATACAGTGACAATCTATGCTGTTAGATATAACCATGTAGGGAATTCCATCTGTCAGACTGTGTCAGACATCCTCAGCCTACACACACTGTAAGGTAAAATATATTGGCTGAAATTTCGATTATTTTGCTATGAAGAAATAAAAGGACTTGCTTGAAAGCAAGTAGTAAAAACACTACTTAGAGGCCAATGTCTGCATCCTTTCAACACTGTAAGCTTCATGTAAGATGCCTGAGCATCCTGTCCAGCTTCTCAGGACACATAGTACTACACAGAAACAAACAATTCTGGATCTTATGGAAATGACACCTTAATTCTTAACTATGGAACCATCCTCCTTCTCTAAAGCCACTGTGAAGTCCTTGTAGAGAGATTAACGGAGGATTTAGAAAACAAGAAAAAATTTGACTCAAATTGAAGTCTGCAATTAAAGTTGTAAAATGATAGTTCTATTTTATTCCAGAAACAAAGGCTCGTCACAACGTTGATGCTCTTAATGGAGTGCATAGGTAGAGAACCATTAGTTGACTATACAGCAGCTAATTGGAGGGTACCAGCATATCACAGTATTTCTTCAGGGATTATTTTAAACTGACCCTTTCTTGCCTCTTTTGATCTCTTAAAAGCTAGTGTCACTACAGCCTTGGCAGGAGCATCACTGTGTAATGCTTCTGGCACTCAATAGCCTTTGGAAGTGCATTCCCATGGTAACACTTCAAACCCTGATGGCTACATCATTTCAGCACAGTAAGCTTAATATCAGATGCTTGAGCCATCTGTCCAGCTCCTCAATTAACATAGTTAGCTACTGAAACTTGAGCAATTACGTATATTATTGAAATCACATTGCAATCAAGGAACTAATCCGCAACACAAAAGCAGGACAGAGGAAACCCTAAAGCAACACTGGAACGGAGCTAGTATGAGTGAAAAGAGAAGGAGGGGTACTTCATCCAGAATTAAATGCAAATGAGAAATTAATCTGGCCCATAATTTCTGTCTTGAGTCCTCATTTTGACCGTGGAGCAGTTGCAATCCTGTTCTCATTAGTGTAAATGACTGTGTGGTGCAAGCAAACAGAAAACCAAGCTCAGCACTTGCCTCTTTTTCTATTTATTCTATAAATAAACTGAAGATAAACACCTTGGGACTGAAATGGAAACAAGATATCTTAAAGCTAGGCCAAGGGAAGGAAGATGTCCTTTTCTGCTGGGTTTGGGTTAGAGCTAAACACTGCACAGTCTTCTGAATTTATTAAAAGTTTGGAAGATAAAAGTCAAAATCCTGAAATTGGATCACATCTTATGGATGCTCTCTTGTGTGTCTGGGATATGGGGTACAAATATTTGGGTTAAAGCAGGTATATGTGGACCCCAGATCAGTAGCTGTTTGCTGCCACCTCAACACTGCTGCCTCCCACAGAAGCCTTTCGTGTATCTTCTGTTTCAGCTTCTCTGCACACATGGCTTGGATGGACCAGCCAGCAGCTGTCTCACTGGTGTGTTTGAGGGCCAGGGAAAGGATCCCATCTCACCTGTCTGTAGACAGGTAAAGTCAGAAGTCTTCAACTAGTTATCTACATCTTAATAGTCCTTAGAGAGACATAGGCATTTCTAAAGCATGACTTATATGGTACTTTAGACATTAACTGTAGAATAAGACAAATCATTCCCTATTTCTCTCCACGGACTATAAAAGTAGTCTGTATGCTATTCAGCTAGAGATGTCTGTGCTGCAGATATCTAAATTAAGGCAGCAGAGTCCTACCATGGAGCACTCTGCTGACTGTGATATGAGGAAGAACTGTTTTCTTAGCTTATGGGGGTCCTTTGTTGATAGCCATCCGTCACAGTATGGAGGAAACAAATGATGTTTCCTACTACAGCTGCAAGGTATGCCATGCCAAGTCCTTGCTAAAACTGAAAAAAGATGCTCAAGTTTTGCTCTGTTAGAAACAGCAGCCTGTTATCACACCTGAGCTCAACACAGCCTTCTTTCTGTTTGCAGCAAGAGAAATTTTGTTCCCATTGATATAAAAAAAACCCCACTGCATGAAACTTAAAGATATCAAACAAAAGAGTATATGTCAAAAGACATTATGGTCACACATGTCAGCAAAAGAAAAGCAAGGCACAAATGAAGATACTTGTAGCAGTTTTTCCCCTCACAGCAAGCACTGCTGCACAACATTTCATCTTTCACTTCATGCTGGTTTTGAAATTTAAGTGGTACTGTTAGCCCCAAGTGTTTCAGGTAGCATTTCTATTTCTTGGATTGAATCTGTTAAGGGAAGCAGCAATGTCCAGTTAGCATTCCCATATGGCCTTTTGTTTTGCAGTCTCATATTCCCAGAGCCTCCACCTACAAGCCAAGAAGAGTTCACACAGGAGCCGATGGGTCCCCTCTATCAGCACCCACTCCCAGGCTTTTCACCCAGGTCACTCCTCAGTCTGCTGCACAAATAGCATCTTCTGTCCTCTTGGGTCTCTGTCTTATTCCCTACATCCCTCGACCTGGAGAAACAGCCCCAGAAATCTCAAACATCCCTTGTGATTAAATGGGTTGTCCACGAGTAGCCCTTTCCACAGGAGCTCAGAGCTTTGCCAGCCTTTGGCAAGCTCCCTGCAGTCAGACATCAGTGCTTCAACTGCAGGCTGCTTCCTCCCCTCCTTGCTTTCCCCATCAGGCTTATTTCCCATCCAGGAGATGTAGAGATGATTACAAAAAGGCTGACACTGACCCAGATTTTGTTGCTTGGTTGGCTCTCCCCTAGATATTTAACTATTTATAGGTATTATTCCATTTCCTTACGAGAATAACATGGAGTAAATCCTGTTTCTCCTTGGAGGAATACAGGGCATTTTGACAGCATGCCAAAGCTCCCTTATGTTCCTTACAGTGTCACAATGCTCTTTACTTCTGTTTTTGCTGCAGACTATTAAGTCCGCTCCTTACAAGAGATATTTTTTTAACCAGAGCTATTCATAGCACAACATTAATTTTCTGCTCATTCTGTATGAATGTATTGATTTGACCACAGCTACAACCCATGATTTTTTGCTGCTACTACATTCAGGTACTGGAAATATTATCACCATGTAATGCAAAGCTATTAACTGCATCCTAATATCTACCAGCCTGTGATGTGTGATGGAAAACCAGGGAACTATCCCAGAGGGAAAACTCCAAATATGTAAATATAGTTTAGTGATTCAAATAATTATAGTTGTTTTCCATAACATTCAAATGCAACATTCAGATTATGAAGTTAATTTGCTGTACCTACTCATCCATTGGTTTTTCAGTTACTATAAACCCAGCTATTACAAGGTTCTTTGTACAGCTTAACAGTAAATGAGCCATAGGTGCCAGACTGACCTTTTGGCCTATTCTATTTATGAGCTCAAGCCTAAAAGCAGTGCTCATTGCCTCTAAAAATCCATTTAATTCTGATACAAGATTTTCCACCTTCTTTTAATGAAAAAGAGTTCCTGTATTTTAACCCTGTGTATCATCACTACTGGGGACTCTGCTATGAAAAAAAAAACAAAATTTATTGCACATTTGTGAAAACCTTGTTGAAGTGACTGGGCTGGAGCCACTTTTCATTTTTGCTGGCTGAAATCACAATTCTGCAGTACCTTTGACTCCTGCCAGCAACACCAGCCACATACATTTCTATCTGAGAGCAACCATTTGTAACTAAAATCTGAATATAGGATGGGCTCATTCTCCTGCTCAGAGGATTAACTCTGCCTCTGAGTGCTTTCTGTGACTGCATCTTTCCTAGGGAGAAATCTGTGGTGCTTCCCAAGGAGGCAAAAATGTGATTTGCAGGATACAGCAGCTCAGGCCATGATTCTTCTGGGTCTGGTGAGGCATAGATGGATGAGTAATTATTGCACTGTCTTTTAAATCCAAATATATTTCCCAAGGAGTAAGGGTATTTGTTGTTAGTGGGATTCTTTGTGGGTTTTTCACTTTGTTTTGTGGGTTTTTTTAATAATGAGTACATTATTTAAATTATATTTTCCCTTGCATTTTCACCAAGTGACAGTCACACAATCAACAACTGCAACTAAAGAACATTAAATTTTTAATCCAACAGCACTTCCCTGTGAAGCTCTATAACCACTCAGGGTCTCACCTTCTTATTTATTTCTCAGCAGATTGTTATTGAATCAGACAAACATATGCATGCATTAAACACTTCAGTAACTCAGTATAGCCTTTGGAATTATACCATAAACCAGCACATGCATAAGCTCTAACTCATTATGAAGAAGACCATGGGTTTTCATCAGCAGCACAATACCAGAGGGCAGAGAATTCTATTTGACATTTACATTGCACCACAGAAAGAGTATAGTTAGGCCAATAATTTCAGGTTTCAAACTAACACATTTCGCACCATTAAAATATAGCAATACTTAGTTGGATTGCTATTACTGCATAGTACAAGTTCTAGTGTTAAAAAAATTTGAAGGTTGTTTTAATGCTTCAATAATTTTGCAGAGTTTTGTAACTTAAGAGGAAACCTGTTGTAATTTATTGCTCTCCAAACAGAGTTGTTTGGTTTTTTTTAATATTAACTTTACTTTTTAAAGAAATGAAAGATGAAAGTTTTTGTGATGGTAGAGAAAATATTTTAAATTATCAAAATATGTGTCTCAAAGTTCCAAGTAAAAGACAATTATCCCTTATTTAAATTTTCTGATTTTAAAACAGTTTTTCAATTTTTAAACCTTAATCATAAACTTAGAACTCTTGGGATTGCCATTCCTACTCCAGTGTCTCTTGGTATTTATTTTAAATTGGAAGCCTTTCCAGCGGCACAGAGGCACTGCTTCAGTACCAAGCCATTACCTGAAAAATTGTTTTGTGCTACTCAACTGATACAATGGGGTGCAGCAATGCTATTTTGTGTGCTCCTGACTGGCCAGGGTCATTAAATATGATGGCAGTATGGAAACCAGCATATAATACAAGAAAATACAGAGACATTACCACTTCTTATACCTCTGCTAGTAACTCCTCTTATGTATAATGTGCATCATTGTCCTTTTCTATGGTGCACTCATCTTTTACCTAGCCATCTGATCCTTGTTATATTTTCAAAACTTTCATATTCAGGCCAAAAGAGGGTCAAAAAGACTGAAAGAAAAAGCCATTATAAATATGCTGACACCAGGGGCCCTATATTTCAGGACCATCTATGATATTCATTGCCTCAGTAAAATTGCTGGTGTGGACAGAATGCAGATCCTGTTACAGTAGAAGAGGTGTTGGAGCACCTGTTTGCATACCAGACATCTAGGGGTCAAAAATCAGAGGATAAATAAGACCATTTCAAGCGTGATGCTGATTGTACTGTACCAGATTTGCTAATAAAACCCCACCATGCCTGAAAACCACAGAGCCTAAGAAAATGTGCTTCCAAGAAGCTGTAGTGTGAGCTGATTTATAATGAGTGTGCAGTCATGAAGTGAAAATGGCAAGGCAAAAGTTAACACAAGACTGGGTGAAGTCATTAGTAGCCCTACTAAGCTGTATGCAAAACGACAAAATAAGGGTGTCTAAATTCCCCAGCAAATCCGACAGACTGCATGCTGGAAGCACAGAAATGAGATGAACAAGGGCTCATCTACATTAGGAAGTTTTAGTGCTTTAATTAATCCAAAACCATAATTAAAGCTGTGAAATCTTTCTAGTGTGGATGCAATTTTACTGGCTAAATGAACTAGCACTTGGAGCTTACTATGGTTCAGATATATCATCTACCCATCTGACTGTACCCTACTCTGGCATATTTTAATATATCCAGTTTTCTTCCACAGATTACTCCAGCTACCAATCTAAACTTCATATAGCACTATGTACCTTCTAGAGCTCCATGGAGGCAGGTCTGGTTTGAGGAGGTGCTCTGGAGATGACTAGGTCAGATCAGACTGGCCCACTAGTGACATGTACCATACCCTACTATTCTTGAGGCAAAAATCCTGTGGTTCAAGAATTTAATTGTAGCAAATGCTTTTCTAAGTTCTACTACAGGATTTTAGGGAGTCCAAGAACACCAGCCTATATTGGGGGTTCTTTGTCTACAGTTAGAAAGAAAGAAAAAAAAAACCCCAAACCTCTGTCTTCACGTAGGCCAAGAGCATGGGCCAAGAGCCCATGCTGAAAGGGCTGCTAATAAACAATCTGGGCTGAAGTTTCCATAGGTGTGTGCTTTATGGCACAATATAACTTCAATTATTCTGATTGCATGTTTATTTGTTTACCTAAGCATTTAGAACCAGTCCATTTTTCTAATGTTACTAATCTCATACCTTCAAACTCCTGACAAAACCAACATTATTAGCAAATCTAGCAACATATGACAGTTATAAATGCTGCAATATATAATAGTGCAATTATATACTGCAATATAGGACAAAAATAACAGAATAGAAATATCACAGCAACAACCACACAACTCAGATTCAATGGGAAATATTGTTTTCTAGTAGAACTCAATAACATCTTACATTAAACAAGTTAAGAATTTTAAGTGGAAGTGCCCCAAATACTTTTGAGAAATCTTTTCACAAGTTGTCATTCCCTAATGTATAACACCCAGCTCAAGCTTGCATATCAGGTATCATCTCAGAAAATAAATACACTGGAAATTTTTCACTTAAGCATGCTCCTTTGATCTATGTATCAACTTTTTCTACAGTGCAGAATTTTTTCTCTCCAGTTTATATATAAAAAGGGAAAACTGTTGGACATGTTTAGAATTACTACTTATTGCACAGATGACTCGCACATGGAATATAAAAAAGTAGTCGTGTTATTACTGCAGAACCTTTGAAAGTTAGTTTTGAAGTAATAAGGCTGAACTTAATTGAATGAAATACTACTTTTCTACTAATTTTTTTTAGACTGTGCCAAAAGAAAATGCACAAGTCAGAACTAAAATGTATCTGATTGCATTTGTATGCTGCTATGACTTTCAAGGAAAATGGTGTTTACCTTTATGCATTTAATGATCTCACATTTTCTTATGAACAACCTTTCATTTGCTGGCTCTCTCTGCAGACAGAAAAACTAGTGACTCAAAGCTCAGACCTGCTTTCTCAGCACTGGGCATCAGGACACCAAAGTCCTTTATGTTTTCCTGTCTGCTTCTGTCTTTCTCCAAGTTTTATCTCCATAGATAATAAGCTCCTAATGCCAGGGCTATTCTCACCCTCTCATAGTAGTTATTAAAATATAATTCTTCTTCCTCATATTGCAATCAGACTTTGTTCATCTCTTTCTAACCATCACATCAGCCTTCTTCTGAGGCCACAGGAGAAATTGGACATATGAAGTGAGTCAACTATACTTGCCATTTTTTCCACCTACAGATGAAGAATAGTGTATCAATTAAGAAATTGTTGAAAGTTACTGTATTAATCATCATACACTGTGAAATCAGTGCAAGAGTTACCAAGAAGTGGCCACCGTGGCTTGCCATGAAACAAGTATGAATGTGCTCTCTCTGAACATTTTAACCTACTCTAGGAATGACCACAACTCCAAAATCTGAGAAATCCAGGATAAAAGAAAACAGAATAGCACTGAAATCATGTATGTCCTTTAGATGATGAAGAGGGAAAACACTTCATATTTTTGTTTACAGTCTTCACAGTTGTTCTGAAGTATATGGTTATACTAACTTTTAAGGGTCATTCCTTCCCACTCAACATACAAATATTCTGTTGTTTCTTTTCCTGCTGAGTGCTGAGGTACTAAACGAAGCAGAGAATGTAATTTTGAGAGTAAGATGATGACCAGCATACACACAGAAGTCACAGAGCGTTTTATGTTGCTGGTAAATGTAGCAGAGATTCTTTCTGTTGCTATGCATTCACTTTCTAACTGACCTATTTCAAATAATAGGTTGATCTTCCTCTCCATCTCTACCCACAACAAATACACAATTACCCCTGCCTTTTCTTTCCTTGTCATCATCCATTTACGTTTAAGTTGGGTTCACTGTATCAACATCTACAGGATCTGAGCGATTTGAAAACCCAGATTTCCCAAAAGGGCTCTTGGGCATTCAGCTGGCTATGGCTGTAGCTACTTTTACTTGATGTTTGCATAACAGCTTCCCCAAGTGAACACCCTCCAGGGAGTTTCAATGAAACAGCATCAATCAGGACTCCCAGCTGACATCCAGGAAATGGAACAGGGTATTACTTAGGCACGTGCTCAGTATGTTCAATGACTGGGGAGTAGTTTGGACTTCATTCAGCATTGTGCCATGGCTTGGCTGTCAAGGCAGGACATACCTGTTACACCAGTGGGATTTTGCAGACTTAGAGTTAATGCAAAGAAATAGTCAAATAACAGGCAAACTAAGTTCTCTCCCTCTGAGTTAGGGCTAGGTGACCTTACCTCTGTTAGAGCTGAATACATAAGCTACTAGAACATTTGGTATCTCTTCCCCCCTGAGACTCCGTGGCATATGGGGTCCTAGTAGATAAAAAACGCTCAGCTGTCATGTTCTGCTGGAGGAAAAGCAGGCTCCTTGCTATTCAGGTAGCAAGCAACATTGAGGGATGTCAGTCAGTTCTCATAAGACAACAACATGACTAAGGGGAATGATACTATTGTGTTCGTGTTCACGTGGGAAGATGGAAGTTGCCAATAGTTTGGAGAAAGTCATCTGCAGGACCAAGTGTTACTGCTGCAATCACTTAGCTTGGGGAGAAGGCAGTGCTCAAGCTCCCCTGAAAACTGACTCAGGAAGGAAATTAGTCAATCTAGGTCTCCCTCATCCTGCTTTCAAGACCCAAATCATCTCTGGATCTCTCATTAGAAGGCTGCAATCACTCTGTACCTTCATGACTTGCCACATGAACAATACAGTGCTGTTCCAGAGAAGAGGCATCCATTTACTCTATTAGGAATGACTGTAACAGGAGATTTTGTTAGTAGGAGACCACATGTGCATCTTTAGGCTACAAGATCTCATGCCTGTTCTTGGATGCTGAAAAACTAAGTAAAAGAAAACTTGCAAGACAAATAAAGTATGTGTCCTACAAGTAAAGACAGCCCAGGAAAGCTCTAAAGAAACAGACAGGAGGTACTGCTGAGAAATGTCAAGAAACAGCCAATTATTTAGAGAAGACAGGATTGAGAGAATTTGTGTTCCCTGCGTTCTGGTGAGATTAGGATATAATAAATGAAGTTTTATTTTAAAAGCCAAAGAAAAGTATTTGTTTAACTGAGACCAGGAAGTGTAGTAGATCCCCAGAAAAAAAAACAAACAAACAAAACAAACAACCCAACAATGTAACATCTCAAACCCCTCAAATCAGCAAAACCACACAAATCAGTTTCACATTGCTGTGATTTGGTTGTTGTTTCTTTTTGTTTTGTCTGTTTGGGGGATTTTGTTTGTTTTTAACCCAGGTAACAACTGTTGAAGGGGTATGTAGCTTTTATTCAGAGCTATTTATTCCTAGAGTAAGGAAGCAAAAGAATTATTTCTATCCCAATTTCAGTCAGGAAGATAAGAACTAAAAAATTCTGACTATGCCCAACAGATTAAGCACTATGAAAAGTCACCTCCATTTTACAGAAAAGCAGAACAAAGAGGTACAGGCGTTTGCCCAAGGCCTGACAGCACGTTAGTGGACTGAGTTCAAGTTCCTACTGAGCACAGCTCTCAAGCAGTTACTCACAAGAACCACAGGATTATTTACTCCTCAATCCTGAGCTTAATCCTAGGGGTAGCCCTCCTTTTCTTCTCCTTAAGAAGCTAAAGAAGTCCACAATTTCTCTCCTTCTTTATTTCTCTTACTTGGGTATTGGTCAAGATAAAAGATGTCTGAATCAAGATTATTTGTACACCCTGAAGAAAATGCATGGCTGTATTCCCCCCCCCCCTTACATTCTTCTCCTTTCAATATTTAAATTACTGAAAGGGAAAATAATTTTACTTTTAATTAAAATGAAGTTTCCTTTGAGCTAACTGAAGAAGTAGCTCCTTGTCCAATCCTCTCCTTTCCTAGTTTCAAAAGCAATGGAAATGTTGATAAATTATGGACTTTTAACATGCAAGATAATCATTATCTTGAATGTCCTTATTGTTTTAGAAGCAGCATCTCCTTTTATGTTCCTGTTTTCAGGTCCTTTTTTATCCAAATCTTTATGTAGGAGTGCTAGTACATAAAAATTGCTTCTTTTTAGAGGTGTTTTAAATTTGATGCAACATGCTGGGCACCTGATTTCTCACACTGAAATAATCAACTGCAATTAAGCTCAGGGTCTGCTTTACTCAGAAAAAAATCTATACAAACTTGAAAAAATATGAGAACCATTTCATGTTTGCAATGAAGCCTGAGAATTATTACCTATATTCACCCTCTTCTCCAAAGACTTCGTACAATCTGAGTTTCACATGTTATTCTTGGTAGCACATCAAAAATCAGTTCTTAGCAATTTGCTCTTTACTGTTGTTAAATTAAGTACCTTTTTTAAAAAGTGTGTGCATAGATATATATTTATTAACATATAGACAAATAGATGAGCACACACACCCTGTTGATGTGCTGTTGTAAAGAGGCACACAGCAATGCCTTAGTAAAGTATCACCCATAACTCATAATCAATGACACCATGTCCTTAGTGGACAGCATTAACTGCTTTGTTCCAGATGTCCCCAAGGAAATACAAACATTTTTCATCAAAGGAAAATTTCTCAAGGCAGAGGATATTCAGTAGTCTAAGTAAGCTGATTTAAAGAAAGGACAAATCATTTCTCACTTCTAGCATAATTTTGAAGATTGCATACGCTGATCTAATATATATTGAGCTGTAATAAACAGCTTTGAGCTTTTAGCTACAGCACCCTATATTTAGCAACTGGAATTTATAAACAGAGTATATTAAGAATTAATCATGCACAGTCACCAACAGTCACACAGAGACAGCAAAACACCAAAGGTCTGAATAGCACCCTGTCAGGATTTGTATTAATTATATTTTGGGTTCAGGAAATATGTAATGAGTGATATATCTACATAAATTTGTTAGCAGTCCAAATACAGCCTCCACCAAACAGAGGAAAAACATATACAACTTTGTATATATGAACTGTTCTTCAGAATTGCTTTTGATTTCATGTATACAATGCCAGAGCCCTTGAGCAACTTTGCTACTTTAAGCAATATTCCTAAAAGATGTGGTCACTCCACTTTTTTTTCTGAAAATAACATCAACTTGTAGAGCTTTTCTAGAGTTCCCATGACTGTTCAGTCACACCAGAGTTATCCTGAGCTTTTTTTTTATTTAACTGTACAGAAACTTGATTTTAAAAATTACTGAAGATTAATTGATTCATCAAGCAATCAGAAACTTCCCTGGACTCAAAAAGAAAAACCAAAATAAGGGGAAGACAGCAACAATACGTGTCTTTTTGAGGAGAACATGGAGATTAAAGATGCTTAACTCAAACCCAATAAAATTCTGCTGAATACTTGATATTCAGTTATTGGAATTGTCTTTTGAAAAATTAAAATTTATATTTGATTTAATATAAACTTTCATTCACTTATTGTGAACTAAATCATTGAAACTTGGTTTTGAAAAAAATATGCCTCTACTATTTTAGTACTTACTTCCAACAGAGATGAGATTTTCCTCACAAAAACCAGTTCAGTTGTTTAGCCTAGCTTTAATAAACTCACTCATAATGACTACAAAAATGAAACATATCCCACTCTGTGGCAGTTATAACTCACAGAAAACTACTTGAGAGAACCAATAGATGCTTTTCATGGTTACAGGAAGATGGATGAAAATTCTTTTTGAAGATTCATTCCCCCCCACACCTTTACTTTTCATAATATTTTCTAATCTAGTTCTAAGAAAACCTTTTCCCAAGGTTGGAATAGGTCAAAGTGATTAGCTTCAATTATTCTATGTGCCTAAAAAATGTCATTGAGCGATGCAATTAAGTGTAATTAAAGAGAGAGTTGTATTAGTATTACTACTAACTCCAGTGAGGATGTAAGCAAGTGCTTGAGGTTGAGCTTCGTCTGTGCTCCATTTTGTATCATGGGCCCAATTATAAAGCCTCCTTCTTGTTGAGCAGGACTTTTCTTAGTAAGATCCTCATTATTTAGCATGAGCAAAGTTAATTGGCAATTGGTTCCATTCTCACAAAATGAAGTTTTTAAAAATCTTTGTTTTGTACATTATACCAAAGTCAACGTCTTTCAAAGGCTTTTGTGGATGGGTAGATGAAAGGATAGACGGGAAGAAAACCCAATCTGAGAAGTGGCTGCTGAAGTTTTAAGGTTATTATGCTGTCTCTGATTCCAGCTAGTTTCCTCAAGTAGAAGCTCTCCACATCAGCCTCCAATTTCCTATCAATTTGGCACAGACCTCTCTGGTTTTCACCAGAAATCCCATCCTTGAACAGAGATGCCTCTTTGAATGTAAATTTTAAGAATATATGTATTTTCCCCACAGCTGAGAAACTAAAAACCTCCCAATCAACATTTCAGAGCAAAGGTAGCAAGACATACTGGAGAAGTGGACAGCTAAGCTGTAAATTAATACAGGATGGCAAATAAGGATAGTATGAACTCACATAAAAGATATGTGGCACTGTCATAGATCAGTACATGCTGATTTAAGGAATGTAATCATTAGGATGAATCCTGGAATAATTCCCAAGTACAGAATCTCCATTTTATGCACAGCTGGTCACAGCTGGAGCACCAAAGGACAGAAAAACAAATATTAACATCACTGCCTTCTATCAGGATTTTTTTTGTGTGACTGAACAATACAAGTTTCATAAACCCCAAGACTTTGTCCAAAGACCATTAAGGGTGTTTAATTAATTATAGCAATGAAATGGTACTTTCTTGTGTAAAAATATTCTAATCCAAATATTAGTATGCTAATATTGCCAACCCTTGGAAAAATAATGAAGAAAAACATCATATTTCAAAGTGAAGTTTTTTCTCCTTGGCTTTCCTGCAACTAAAAAACACCCCTGCTAACTGATGTTCTTTAGTTTCTCTGTGGATGTTAAGAAAAGTCATAACTTGCTCTAGAGAGGTTTTGATAAATAATTGAATTAGATAGCAGAATTTCTTCTGTGAGCCCCACATATTGGCATTTTTCCACCATAAGCATTGCTGTCAAAACTGAGCGTGGTTATTGGTGGTTTTGAAGGATGCAGGGCTGTTAAGACTGGATTTCTCATCTAACTAATCCCCCTCTGTTCTCAAAGAGCAGAGATAGAGGCTGCCATCCCACAACATTAGACAAGTCTCTCAGAAATCAGTTCACACTCTTTCTCCCCAGATTTACATTAATGCATTTACATTAATACATTATATTTAGAAATAGAAGTAGAATAAAACACCATATTAGAAAATAAGTCTGGAAATGCTGTCAAATCTCACAAACTCTTTTCCCATAGAAACCTCAACTACTTGACACAAATAATTGTTTTAGAAGACGCTATGACTGAAATTCTTCTTTCTTTGCAAACCATGTGATTTCATGCTTTAACTGACAAGCCAAGAGAGACAGCTAAAGCAGCTAATACCATTTAATTGACTTAGAGTTGGCAATTCTCCAAAAAACAATGAAAAAAAGAAAAGCTTTGAAAAACCCAACCCTCCTACTCTCTTCCTGCTGCACACAAATCTAAGAGACAAAACTTGGTGAGGATTTGTTGGGTACACAAGGAAGTTAGGTGCCCCTTATCTTAAAAGCACTGTTGAAATTTAATATGTTAATCCCTCAAAACTACTTTGAAAATCCTAATCTGAAAGAACAAGAATTTTCTGTTCATTAAAGGAACCATTCATTATAGCAATATTGACTGTGTATTAAATTAATCCATACACTTACATTCAATTGGAATTTGTTAAATACCTAACTACCTGCTAAGTAGGAATGACTCCATGAACATCAATGAGATTTTTCAGCCCAGTGTCACAAAGCTCCTTGGGTAGAAAAACTACACTGTGCCATGGAGAGCATTCCAGACAAAAGGCTAATCACATGAAATACTTTATCACAGAAGTTCAATAAAGCAATGAGTTCTAATAAGCTTAAGAATTTGCTCAAGGAGAGTTTAAACAGGAAAGCAAGGTGGAATTGCACAGCTGAGGATTAATCGCTTATGCAATGTATTATAAAAATTACTATTTAATATTAATCTCACTCCATCCTTTAAGCATTTATTTTACAACATGTTCTAATATAAGAGTGCAAATTCCCTCTGTGGCCCTGATCCTGTAGGGTTTGTTTGGATCTTGTCATACATGTTGACTTACTCAGATCAGGGCACTATGTTTTTCAAACCCTTTCTTCCATCTCGGCAGATATGGACCCTTCTGTCACATTTTTCTATCATCATGAACTTGTGTGTTGAATTGGTTTTAGGAGCAGTATGAATTAAACATACATAAGTGGCATTCCAATCATTATGAGCCTTCTTTTCCCCTCTGCTTTCCCCTTGCCCCTCTGACTGAAATCCAATGCACAAATTTGCATTGGCAATGCAATAGCAGAAAAAGGGAAATAATTTTAATAAGTTATTCTTAAAGATACTAGATAGAGGTCAATTCCCAATTCTTTGGAGCTCCATCACAGAACTCTCATTTCATTTTCTGGGAATAGAATTTGTCCCCAATCACTTAGAAAATGGGATTAAACTTCTGGCTTTCTTCCCAGAACCCGGAAAGAAAGTACACCTATGAAAAACTTCAGAATCATAGAACACAACCTCCCAAATAAAGGAGAGACTTCTATATACCTTTATAAAACAGATTCTGGAGCTCCTTAGGTAGCCACCTTCAACATGAGCCAGTTCATTCTGTCATTCATAAATTAATTAAAATGACCAAAGTAAGATGCAATTTCTTGAACTTGCCTTGAATCTGGGGGCTTTCCACATTTAAACGTTTTTCAGTGTGCATTTAAAATTGAAGAGTGAGTATGAGCAGCTATCACTTCTGTAAGACCATAATAAAGGTCAAACATTTGTTAGATTGAAAGTGACATTAATACTTTCTGAATTCTTATTAGAGAAGGTCCATCATGGTATCATTTTCTTGGAGAGTAATAGGTCAGCTGTCAAATTTATCACCACGTCTGTCTCTATTTTCTTACTTTCAACCAGGACCAAAGAGAATAGAAAGAAATGGAAGAAATATGTTTCTCAGAAGCACTGATTTGACAACTTTAATTAAAGTCACAAGTTCAAGCATATGGCAATCCATTACCTGGAAATCCTAGAGTTGATTTTTTATGGTACACTGACTTAAAGAAATTGAATTTGTGTACAGGACTGCACAAAGCATTTGTATTCTTATGTCAGTACCAACACAAGAAGCTTGAATAACTTAAGTCAAAAGATGGGAAAGACTAGATTTCAGCTGAGGCAGACGTCTTACTCAAGTGAATGAAATGATCACCTTTTTGCTAAGCATGATATCCTGGCCTTAGATTCAAACAGGTTACAGAGAAAAGGCTTTCAACTCCCAGTCTGAAGCAGCAGAGTGTGAGTAATAGGCAGTATGAGTATGTATGAATATGTAGTATTGTATGAGTAATAGGCAGAAATCTGTCTCCATTTCACCCTCACATTTAATTAATTGGAAAGAGAGAGTTGGATGAGAGGCCGGGTACCTGGCCCCCATACCCTGGGCACAGCACAATACTTCTACAGACATGACACCTACCAGTAGCATGACCAACACTCAGTAAATGCTGAGGCAAGGATCAGATGTCAGTAAAATTACTGTATACCATTGAAAGGCACAATCTGTTCCCCCCAAAAACCAGTCCAGTAGCTCACAAACTGGTATAACTCCTCATCAGAGGCATAAACGTACTACACCATACTCTGATGGTTAGGCATCTCAAAGTAAAATAATATTCAGGGAATAGATTAGTATGTTTTTTAATGTATTTAGAGTATAAGAAAAGCAATGAAATAAAAAATGCAGTGAAAAAGACAGACGTATTTTGCCTAATGCAGTCACGCTTCTGGCTTTAAATGCCAACGAGTGTCTGCCAAGTTACTTGTGTTTTATGTATTTGTGCATGTTGGTTTAAGAAGAACATAAAATTATGTAAGTGGAAAATATATTATTTTAATAGCAGAAGGCAAGTCAAGTGAGAAAAAAAAAGAAAACAGATGAAGCCCCTCCTGTGTTGCTTGTCATTCAGAGGAAACTGCACCATTTTTAAACCAAGACAGGATGCAGAAACACAATAGAAAAAAACATTATTAAAAGAAAAAGATAAAGGAGGGAGGAAAGGGAAAGAGAGACAGAAGGCACCAAAATGTATAAGAATCAATAAAGAATGAAAATTTTATGTTATTGTAACTTGAGAAAATCAGGAATAATTTCCATTTTCTTTAAAACAAATTTCTCCAGTTTCACATCCATACTAACTCAGTGAAAGTCTGAGTCTGAGACAAGTTAAAAAACAGAAGTGTAATGAAAACAGCTAGGATTCATAGAAAAACTTTAAAATTACCTTTTTTTTTTTTTTTTAATCTGGGGTCTCCTATTAGACTGTTGGATAAACAGAAGCATACTGACCCCAAATCACCACTATTCTCATGGCTTCAGTGGAACAACCCTGACTTTTATTAAGACAGAGACAGGCTTCCTGTCTGTAACAGGACTGAACAAAGCTCCTGCCTACCAATTCCACATCCAAATCCAGATCTAAGTAGCAAATCTTTTCAGCTCAGATTCCACCATGAATAGACATCTTTAGCAGTGAGTATACCCGATTTCTTTAGGTAAAGTTATTTGACAAAACA
Organism: Heliornis fulica; assembly: GCA_013399135.1. Lineage (NCBI taxonomy): Eukaryota > Metazoa > Chordata > Aves > Gruiformes > Heliornithidae > Heliornis > Heliornis fulica. Next base: position 299,743 of record VXBZ01001195.1, on the reverse strand, counting down.
TGACACTATATTTTGATGTGAATGCAGAGTATACCACACCTCTTCACAGCACCCAGACTCTGAAGTGGTAATAGTGATAAATCTTACAAAGAATTTTCTAAAACTGGTAAAAAAAATAAATCTAATTAAATCAATTTTGTTTGAGAAAGGAAGAAGTAAAATTTCTCTCTCTTTTAGCAACTTGATAAAAAGAGATTGTCCCCAAAATGGGATAATGCTGAACTGAGATCCAATATGCCATTTTAAAGGATTTATAGTCATGATTCATAGAATGTACAGCTGAAGACCAGAGAGAAATATTTTCTCTAGTATTTAAGTGTGGATATGCTGGAAATTTTTTAGCCTGAATAATTTCTCAGACTGATCTGAAACTGTCATAGATTCAGCTTCCCCAAGTCTTTCCCATCAGTTTCTGCAGGTAGAAGCAGCAGAATGGACACGATGGAAGTAGAGTAAAACCAATACAAAACAAATAACATGACAGAATTAAGAGGTAGAACAGGCAATCCTAGCAGTATGTGTCACTGCAAAAGCACATCCCTCTCTAAAGCACTCTCTCTGCCAGTATCCACATATAACCTAAGAGTTGAAGTACTTTTTTTAAGCTGTTAAACAGTAGGTTTGGCATCCTCCAAGTTTTATCCAATGGGGTAACACACTACACAAATTCTCTATCTGGCACACATTAATATTATGGATTTAAGAAGATTTATTCCTGGTTTTAGCTGCCTGCTAAAAGATTGCAGAAGATTGTATCTTATATTTTAAAATCCATTATTAATACCACATTAGCATTTTGGGTCTCTATGGAGGTAGATGTTGTTGCAGGTTACTCACAAAGAATCTACTTTAAGTAATGAGGAGAGGAACTCTGACATCTGTCAACTGAGTAAATTCTACTGTTTTGTATATATTGATCAAACAATCATGGTTAATGATACAACTCTGTAAGTGAATTAGACAAATGTTCCCACATGGCTATCAATTTAATTTCCCAGACTAAATTAGCTTCTTTTGTAAAGCAAAACCCTTTTAAGGAAGATAAATTGTTCAGTGACATCAATGTCCATTTCAATTATGGCTTTATTCTGGTAGAGACTGTTCTGCATAATATACCTGCTGTTTGCCTGGTTGTATTATAAGTATATACAGTGGAAACCACATGATACTAACCATGAACATTTATATCTCATTTGTCAAAAATATTGGATAGCTATAAATAATACCCAAGCAAGTAATTACCTTTTCATACCAGCCTATACAATCAGCTGAGCTGAAATCACCATTGTTAGAAAACACATTGATTTTATTCACCTTCACACAACTGTGCTTCAGAGCAGCATTTCAGAGATAACAGCTGCCAGCTGAGCAGAGGATAGGTGCAAGAATGGAGAACCAGAACACACCAACAGATAGTTACAAATAGGTAGCAGACATATCTTAAAACCAGGCTGTTTATCTCACAGGAGTAATTTATGCATCACTGTAGCTGCTTACCTCCCAGGAGTAACTCATCCATCACTCTACAACCTTCTCCAGTGGAAACCTCTAGAAAGCAAGAGGGAAGGAGCAAGGAAGGGTTCCAATTGGTGCAATTTAAACAAGCAGGTGACCCTTTTTCCTTAAATTTGTTCTCCTTTCAGAGTTGGAATAGGGTGGTGACTTCCTCTGACTTCAGTAAGCCTGGTATGGAATACATAAAGTTTCTTTACTTCTGTGTGTTAGCTTTTGTTGGCAGCAATTCGTTAGTTCTGAAAGACGAGAAGGGCTTCCTAAAATGAATCTTAGCCAAAGGGTCATTTATTTCCCTACAGTTTATTTCAAAATATTTATGTTAAAATAAATTTTTTCTGTAAACATCATTAAGGTTTAAACTTGATTTTGTGACAAAGTGGCTATTAATTCTTTCTCCCAAGAGACTCTTTCGCTTGATATATTTAGGCTGCATAAAGTGGATGGAAGAAAAAAATCTGGGTAGATTTTTATTCAAAATTTTAACTGTGCTGCCTTTTCACCTCTAAAGAAAGACAGCTGCTGTTTAAATGATGTGGTCTTACATCAGGAAAGAAAAAGCTTTATCACTGTTCTGCAATGTGGGTATGTACACGGATTGCCCAGCAGAAACAGAGCACAGCATGAATCTCAAAACCCTGTTGTTACATTATGCAAAAGCAGACAGTAAAAAGGAAGAGGTTATGAAGGCAATTTGCATATTGCATTTAGAGCTTAATGAAACTCTTTTTTTGAAAAGAGGGTCAGCTCTTTTAGGCTATACAGGTGGCTAACTCAATAGGAGTAAAGTGCCTAAATGCCTTTAAAACTCCCTTATGGCCCTCACAATTTTATTTCAAGAAAGAGGGTGTTAATGGCACAATGAAACAAGTCATATTTAGACTATGTGAAAACATAAATGTTTATTTTTCTCTAATTGCTACCTGTCTTTTTGTAAATTTGACCCAAATTTGAAAAGGCACAGTCCAAGCATCCATGTAAATAAATGAGAAGAGTTTGTATAAGCACAGGGAACTCTGCTGTACAAAATCATTAAGTTCAGCTGGAGGCTGCAGCTACATTATGGATATGAGCTGCTTGAAACCTCTTTCCTACCTTAAAATACTACAGTGGTATCAGAGCTAAGAAAACCCTCATTCCTTATGCCATTTCTACCACATATTTTTCATAAGGAAACCCTCCTCTCCATGATGGGCCTGCCTGCTCCATGAATACTTAGCAGTAGACCAGGTAGAGACCTGGGACTATAATTTTATGCTGGTTTGGTGTTATGTGCTCTGGGAAACCATTGCTGACTGTCCTGTCCCATTAGCACCTGGTCCTAATCCATGTGTATTATCTATACATTAACATATATTGCATCCCTTCCCCTCCCAGCTCACTGATGACTGTATATGCATTACCATTTCTAATAAAACAATCCAGCTACCCACTTGGAGTGATCATTTTAACAAGAAACCTCTTCTTCAATGTCATCTCTCAACTGATGCCATGCCACATGTCAACTGAGTCTCTGGCTGCTCTGTTTGCAGCTCATTCCTGTGCTGTTCCTGAGTAAACCACAGAACACATTTGCTTTCCCCTTCTATTTGCCACAGAAATCTCCATCAAATTTGCAGTGTTGCTGTAAGAAAAAATTACCAGAAGTTATAAAGTGTTATTGTGAATAATTGATGACAACCCTAGGGCTGACCAGAAAATGGAAACTCTCCACAACTGATTCCAACATTTATTTTTATTCTGAATCTGAATGAAAGTCAATGAATCAAAATCAGTTGTACAAATTCATATAAACTTTTCCTCATAATAAATATGGTCCTATGAATCATTTAAATGAAAGTATTTCCAGCAAAAGATTGATCTTTATATAACCAGTTGTTACCTGAGAAAAAGGCAATGATGGATAGGCTGCTTTATAATCACAAACAATCAGATCATGGAGAGTTGGATGAAACAGTTGCTTATCCAGAGTGCCAGTCTCAGAACTAATTATTTAAATGTAAAATTATGCATTGTGTGACTTTAACAAGGTTTATTTTTCATTTCTACCAGCTATTACTGCAGAAATCTCTCTCCTCCTCTGAATGCCTGTATACACCCACAGAGAACCCCCTCTTTCCCCCAATTAATATTGTGTTTTAACTAACTAAAACTTTGATACATAGAACAACAATGAAATTTTTCATACAAAAAGATGAAGTTTTTTCTTTAGTACAATGTAGACATTAATTTTTTTATAATTTGTTTTCTTTTCCATTTTTAAGCCTCCAGTCTGCCAAAATACTTTGGATGCATATTTTGTTTTAGCTAACAAAGAGGTACTGCTGTACATTACTGGCATTGTTAAAAGCTAATTTAATATTTAACCTGGTTGAAGTATTATTTAATAGCTGGTATAAGGGTAAGAAAGTTTTGCTGCTAAGTTTTTGCTGGTGTACTTGAGAATAAGCTCTTTTAGATAGTTTTTTTTGGTCTCATTATTTTTTGTATCTTTCCTACTGAACTGGGTCAATATCTGGCTCAGTAAGCATCTTCTGAGATTTGACCCATTTTTCTCTGAGAAGTCCTCTAAGACCTCTCAGAAAAAGGGATAATAGCAGTCTAAATCACTAATGGGATTGGTTTTTTGTTTTTTTTTTGTGTGGTTTTTTTTTTTAATCTGAATAATCTGAACAATTATCTGAGCAGTTATCTAATTGATCAGGTGCAATTGAATCATCTCAGCTGGGATAGGGATGGATAGTCAGCTTTCTACAGTTCCATCCCATCTCAGCATGGAATAAATATGTGGCAGAACAACATTTTACTATGTGTAATTATAGGCAACAACTCAAGGGTGCTGTTTTTGATGGGAAGTTGCCATAGCACTGTTATTTTTAAGAGTACAAGGAATACATGAGAAACAGTAGCCTGGCACTCTCTATGCCACAACTTTGATCAAACCAAAGCAGCACATTAATACTTCCAATGCTGCAAATTGAGTGTTGCAGTTTTAATATCCCTAGTTTCTACTTAATGTCATCAGTGACTAGTAGGCTAAGCAACAAATCTAAAAAGCAACAATTTTCTTTGATTAATTTAATTGCCAAAACTAAAACAGGATAATTGAAGAAACTGTAAAAAGCAAGATAACATCATTAGTTTGTTAACACAAGCAATATGCAGTTTCCTTTCCTGGGGCCTTTTGCACTTAACATGGATTAGCTGCCCCTTGGATAAATTATATGTCTGGGTTTATTCAAATTTTCTGACCTCCATAAATATGTCACTAAAACAAACTATATATGGACATATATTACAAGCACATCAAGATCATACAGAAAGTATTTTGTGGGATATTTTTACCACTGACTTCACTGAACAAAGAAATAGCCAGTTCTGAGTAATTTTGCTTAGCTGACATGGGTAAACATCACTTTCTAAATTCCACTGTGGTATTTGCAAGAGACCATATCTGCACTTTCAACAATGAAACTTCATGTCCTGAGACAGCTAGATGTAGATATAAACAAGGAATCAGAGTCACTAAGAAGCAGAAAAGACCCATCAATAGGAGAAAAAGGTCTCTATTTGTGTGACAAGGAAATGCTGGTTTGAGATACACAAGATAATGTATAAATTCTCAGGGTTATTCTTTAGCATATTAGGCCCAGAAGATTCAAGATCCGATTCAAGATCCAATCTTTTCCCTTTTTTCTTTTCTAAAAAGCATACATTTCCTGTAACAATTTTGGTTTACAGGCATTTTTCTCACTGTCAGAAAATAAAACTTTTCACATATTCTTTAACCTTTTTTTGAATAAACATTTTATTGTTACAATAAGAGGTACAATTCTAATGAAAATTCAAATAGCATCTGCTGGGTGAGTCAACAGCAGCCAGTTAGACTAAAAATCTACAACCAGACACTCCTTTCCCCAGAGACACTGTAATAAGTAATGGTCTTTTCTGACTCCAGAAATTGTATTACCTGATTGAATTGGGAAAAATCTAGATGATTTTACAGATTGAATGCTTCACAAGTAAGGTAAAGCAAAACTGGAAAACATCTTCAAAGACCCCTTCTTAAAATTCAAACTATTTTAGTTATAGCTCTTGCATTTCCCACAGGCCACTGCTAAACTTACTGGAATCAGAATTTAAACTGCATAACCCCTGGGGTTTGGCTTAGCAATAGACATTAATTTCAGCAAGGCCTTTGTGTTAATTACTATTTAGAATTAAACACATTGCTATTAAATACTGCACTGTGATTGGTTTTCTGGTTGTCCCTGAGAATGATGCTTACAGCTGTGGGCATTTTATAAACAGCTAACAGAAAAGATATCATGACATGAGTGCTTTCTAGAGGCACTTGCAACTGAGTGTAGAAGACAGCAATCCCAAATATCCAAAAAATCTATAATTTAATAATTTTAACACTGATGGGACTGTAACATTTTCAGAATTTAGATATGGATCCAGATCATAGTTTCATAGCTGGCCTAAATTATTATAATGGATCAAATTAAAACTCCATGTCCAAACATCTGCAGCTCCTCAAAGTATGACAAAATGAACCATGACAAATTCAGCAGGTCATGGTCAAATCACAAGCTCTGAATATCTATGACTGCTTTGCAGAGATAGAGTTGTTATTTTGTTCCTTAAAATAAATGACTAAAAATGTTTTCACAGCAGCTAATTGTGTGACAGTGTAGAGTGATCGATATGAACAACTTCAATTTTTCAAAAACATAAGGAAAATTACTGAGAAGCTATGTTGTGATATTAAAAATAAACTTTATATAAATTGGCATTATGATTAATGAAAGAAATTCAGTATTGTCTTAGAGTATAGTATTTGCATAAGATGTGAAGGTTGAATAAAGGGTCAAAGAAAGTGTGGTCTTACATTTTTATCTTTTCCTACAGAAGAGAGCATATGTGAGACATTTTATTTCCTTACTTTGGCAGAAAACAAAACCCAAAGACACTGCAAAGTAATTTACCTGAATAATTTTCTATGAATCTGTTAAAAAAGAATCAGAAAAAAGAAAAAAAAAACCACAAAAAACCCACCAACAAAAACCCACAGATGAAGACAGATCTCACTTTAAGCAAGCTCTACCAGAAAGGAAGCCCAAACATGCCTCATAGAAAAATCCATCTGGGCTAAGTGTGATGGGTGTGCACAAGGAAGGGCTTGGCAAGGAGGAGAATTTAAACCAGAAATCAAATCAAAATGCTTCCTGGAAAGCTAGTCCAGCAAAATTGTTCAAACCTGTGAGATACATGCATAACAAAAAGCACACTGGCACTGAGTGTTGTAGGATCCTGGGATTTAGGAATAAGGAATATCCAGGCTGACCAAAATGACCATCCAGCTCTGGAGCTAAACAAGGGAAGCAATAATTATGAAATCACAGCTGGATTTTTTTAATGGTAAAATGTATCTCATCGACTTAGTGAAACAATTACAGTGGCAGCTGCTGCACTTGACTTTAAGAAGTATTAGAAATGCCACAGCAATCATTAAGAAAAGTTCAGGAACAAATGGCAAATTATTTTATAGCAACATCTGTTTTGGGGAGGAGTAGGGGGAGTGATGCAGGGGAAAAATCACAAGAGCTACATCACATATATACAATAAATTTCTGCTTGCAAAGGCAATTTATACAGTCACTGGGAAAGCTAGAGTACCAAAGAATGTCACAGTATAAAACATCACTCCCAGGTGACACTACATGATTTCCAGGTTCAGACCAGAAGAACTCTGTGTTCTACAGCCTAATTCTTTTAAAATAAACTCTTGAAATGTAACTTTTCAGGGGGTGCCTGCTCCAGGTCAGTCCCATTCACATGTGCTTGGAAAAATCCATCCTCTTCCTTCTCACTCCAAACAAAACCAATGACACTGGTGCCAGCCCAAGCGATTGGGCATATTGGGCAGATTTCCCAAATGAACAAGGAGACATCTACAAATTCATGAGTTTACATCCTATTAAAATTAAATGGACATTGAGCATCCAAAATCCTTGCTGAAGATGTGTCTTTAGAGGGCTTTCCTGCTTTACAGCCAGGACTGTTCCCAGCAGTTCCCACACTTGTCCCTTCCCAAATCAGCATGGCATGAACAGTGTGTTCAGTTAGGCAGCTCCCATGGGGCTGATCCTCAGGGAATTAAACTCTTGACAAAATGCAACCGAGCCCGAGTTTCATGATTTTCATGTGCCACAAAATACTATCAAAATCAGCATGAACAAAAGAAAGTGTAATGTTTCATTAAGAATGGATCCTGATCTCCAAAGTGTGTGGACGACACCAAACTGCGTGGTGCTGTCGCCACGCTGGAGGGAAGGGATACCATCCAGAGGGACCTTGACAGGCTGGAGAGGTGGGCCTGTGCCAACCTCATGAGTTTCAACCAGGCCAAGTGCAAGGTCCTGCATCTGGGT